>SNQJ01S0036819.1:0-36807 GCA_010110895.2 Picea sitchensis
TCTACATCAAATAGTAACACATCATGTCATCTGTCAATCACATCATAATAAAATATAAAATGTCTAACATAAAAAAGGGTCCAGATCACTTACGAGCAAGTGTCCTCAAATAATAAGTGGTCTCAGTGCGCCAGAGCGGGATGTTACAGAAATTTACCTCAAAGTTATGGAAGGGGTTATTCAAAGGGTTCTGAACGAATCTGAACTTCAATATTGATTATCATCCTAAGTCTGATGGGTAGACAGAGAGGGTAAACCAAGTGATATAAGATATGCTAAGGACGTATGTGATGGAAAAACCATCTAAATGGGAAGACTACCTACACTTGGTAGAGTTTTCCTACAACAATGGGTATCAAGAATCACTGAAGATGAGCCTGGTTGAAGCACTTTATGGTAGAAAGTGAAACATACCAATAAGCTAGGACAACCCATCTGATAGGGCAGTGGTTTGGCCATATTTTCTCGAGGAAATAGAAGAGACAATTCTGAAGATTAAGAAGAATTTAAAGGATTCCCAAGACATCTAGAAAATTTATGTTGATAAGAATAGGACGCACAGGGAGTTTAAAGTGGGTGATCATATTTGTTTGAAAGTGAAAGCCAACTAAAGTTCCCTGAAGCTGGGAAAATGTTCCAAGTTGGCATCCAGATATTGTGGGCCATTTGAAATCCTATAAAGGATTGGACCAGTTTCATATATGCTTGCATTTTTGTTATGAGGGGAAAAATCTCTATGGCCAAGGGTAAACAACAACAGACAGGTATGACTGTAGAAATCAACTCAATTTCATTTTATGCTATATAAACTAATGTGCAAGATAAGAAAGAGGCCTACCTTGATCCAAATTTTGATTATGTTCCACTGTTGAGCACTTCGACCCAAAGATTTATACCTACAATAAGTTATCAACAAACAAGCAAAGAAAGTATATAGTGATGATGTAAAGTGGTTATCACATTAGATAGCATAATCCATTAATAAACATTACAAACATGCCCATGGATAATAATCATATATTTTCATGATACCAATAGGATGAGAAAGGAGTATATCTATTAATAATTCACCAATAGAAGTGTCAACATTACAGACTTCAGTGTCAACACGGTTCGAAACCAAGAAACCAATTTCCTTCCAACTGGGCCTCCACCACTTCGATCCTCTACTATAGGAACTCTCAAAGGAGAGAGAAAATGAGGTTCTCTCAACAATAGGGAAAGGGCTTGGGGTCTGAACACTGTGTTCAAACTTGAGGGACAAATGGATGCAGACTCAATATGAAGTAATTTCTCCAGAGTAACTTTGCTCTCAAAGTTCAATGCTTTCTCCTCTTTTCCATAGCTCAAAATTGTGCTCTTATAGCCTTCAAAATGAAACTGAAGGGCCAAGTCAGAACATTTCTAGTATATGAAAGGCCAAGGATCAAAGATCTCTTGTCATGACATGGAAACCCAACTCCATTTTTGTATATTCTGGCACAAATCCCGATGTACATGGGTTGTAGTTGAGAAACATAGGTATATGCTTACTGTATAGATGATAGGGCGCGTATATGTGAAAAAATGTATATTTTTATCTCTATATTCATCAAAAAGGGATGATAAGTCTGCATAGGGAAATGGAAAAAGGCTCTCTATGCAAGATAGCAATGGTGAGGAAAATTTTGCTATAACGATTTCCTACATCCATGACTATACATAATGTGTTTCATGTTTCATTTCTTAAGAAGTATATACCTGATCCTAATCATGTGATTGATTGGAATGTGATTCAAGTGGAGCAAGAAGGTGCCTTGAAAGTGCATTCGGTGCACATATTGGACAGGAAGAGACAACAACTCCAAAATCAAGACATAGGGCTTGTAAAGGTCCAGTGGACCTAGTACGGTCCTTAGGACGTGACATGGGAGCATGAGTATGCGATGCAGACTGGATGCCCACATATTTTTGAAGATTTCAAAATCTTGTTGATGCTGTGTAAATAAGTTGCACTAAGGACAATGAAAAAATAAGGGGAGGGGATTATAATACCCCTAGGACGAGCCCCAATTGTTTTATGAATTGTAAACATGTTTTGTAGGCTGGTGAAACAAGCAATTATAAGCTGGTAGGATTATGTGTTATTAGGCCGGAGAGCCTAGGTGTTAAAGGCTAGGATCTTGTTTTGTACATGTAAATATTCATATTATTAATATAAAAACATCGTTGCGTGTAGACCGACCATGATAAAAGAGAATGGGGGACTAAGCTCCACTAGGCTGGGTAATGGAGAGGGAGATGAGAGGTTGGAAAGAGGGGATAAGACTAAGGTCTTAAGTCCAATAGAACAATAATTTATTATTATTCCAAAAGTTGTTAGAAGAATATGTTTTTATCCTAAGTTCCTTGGGGGAGGACATGTGACTTCCAAAGGAAGGAATGTTCTTCATGAGAGACAGGTGTTAGCCGAGGCACATGCAGTCTTAAGGGGGGAATTCTTGTTGTTTGGGGGACAGAGGCACGCACAAACACACACACTCACTCAGGCAGGGAGATTCACACAGAAAGTTTTGGATCTCACCATATTCGCTATGCTAAACCAGTCTGCCCCATCTCTCCTCACGAAGTTCACTCATGCACTAAGAAAGAACGCAACCATCTAATTTCTCCATTGTTGAACCCCTGGCCATTGTGGACCTTTGTAATTTACTGAGCCATCCCTTACCTTACCCAACTTATTTATTGTAGTTTGAAGAGGCAGGTTCCTAAGCCCGTGGTTGAAGAGGTAGGTTGTCAGGCCTATGAGCAACTCTCTCTTCAGGTGAGAGAGGTTGTTGTGGATAGGAGAAGTAGGTTGTCAGGCTTGTGAGAAACTCTCTCTAGGTGAGAGAGTGTGTTGAGGAAGTGAGTTCTCCTGGAGGGAAGACCATAGCTGCTTCAAAGCTTTGATAATTTCGGTCCAGCCTGTTGTTGAAGCCCAAGGTAAGGGAGGTGGAGAAAATGATGGACTGTGTGACAATGAAGGTGTATACTTATGGGGTGGGACAATCATGTGGAGAATGATATTCTGTGAGTACCCTTCCTCTTAAACTATGTGACTTTACTATTGACCTTGCCTAGGCTAAGAATCCCTTGCCCGATGGAGTTTTATCCCAACTCAAGGGTGACCCACTACTAAGAGTGATGGGCAGTGTGATCTAAGGTTGGGAGGTTCGTGGAAGGTCTACACGTATTTGTTGGTTTTTTCTCCAGTTAAAAGATAAGTATGATTTTCGTGCTTAATTATGTATGTTATGCATGTCTGTGATTCTTGAAATGTTATCATGTGTTCTATTGCATGTAGGAATTACTGTAAATTCCATTTGAGTATGTATGGTAGAAGTAACTCTGTGTTATTTGTTTTAAATTCAATAGAAATGCATGTTATATATATATGTATGTTCCTCTATGGCGTTTCCCAACCTGTTGGTGTTTGGGGGACATTACAAATTGGTATCAGAGCTAGTTTGTAGAAGACAAGGTATTTGGGTAGCGTTGCCTGGAATAGGTGTTGACGTCCAGGGATGCTACACTATTCCCCCTTATCCTACCTCTACCATTTAGAATCTAGTGAGAAAACCCTAATCATCATGGGAAATCAGAATCTGATTATATCTTGAGAAACCATCAAGCAGTGATATCATCTCAGATATAAAGACACACTATAATTTCTATTCCATGGGAGGGAAAGGATAATTATCCTTCTCAAAATATTTGTTTAAGTTTATGAAGTCCACACACAATTTTATATCTCCATTTTTCTTCATGACAAGGACTAGATTGTCTATCCATTGTGTATGTTTAACATGAAAGGTAATATTGGTAGCTAATAGCTTATTCAATTCTCCTTTCAATAGAGGTTCTATCTCATGGGACGCATTTTCCTTAATGCATATTGAAAGGGTTTTGTGTTAGGATTCATTGATATGACATGATGAATAATTTTTGTATCAATTTTTTTTATATCATCTTATTTCCAGGAAAAAATATCCTTGTGCTCTTTGAATAATATTATAAATGTATGTTTTTTTGCAGGAGAACAATTTGTACCAAGGTTGACAGTCTGAGGATTGCTATTAGTTCCCAAATTAATCACCTCATACTACATAGATGAAATGTTGGTTTTGCAATTGGTGACCCTTTGGAATTTATCCTGTAAATCATATAACTTTTCTAGCGTCACCAAAGGCTTTGGGATGAAATTCAAGGAAGTTATTTTATTCCCAACTATGTCATATACAAGAATTTATGTTTGACAATTCAACTCTTGGTCATGCTAGTGTTCATCAACTAATGAATATTTAAAAGTATATTTCAAAGTTAAGAATATGATGATTTTCCAATCATATTAAAAAACCATTCAATTGGTATTGAGGGCCTGTATAACAATTCCACGAGAAAATTTTTCAGGAATTAAAACCTCTAATGGAATTAACTTAGAAGAAACATTAGATAAAATATTAGTATCATAATTCAAAGAATGAGTAATAGGGTTGATATTAAAAGCATCAAAGTTCTTAATTAAACGCCATACCTCTGGTTGGTAGTGTTCATATGAATAGAAATGTAATGTATAGTAGTGACAATTTCATAATCACCAAAAGATTTTAACAATTTAACTTTCAGATCAACTTCCTTTCTTAATCCCTGAATTAGGGCTTCATATTCAACAATATTATTTGTGCAAATTGGAATTCAAGTCTACAGGATATCAAATTTTTCTTACCCTTGGGGTCCTTTAGAATGGAACCAATACCTACACCCTCATTAGTCTTGAATCCATCAGATAACATAGTACACATATCAAGATTTGTTTTGGAATTAGTCTCTACATTTAAGTTGGTATTTAGATATAGGTTAGTATGTACATCATAGTTAATCCTTACAACTATATTGGTATGTACATTGGGGAGAGTATCTTTCCTACCTACTATATTACAATCAAGCTTAACAATTTAAGTGAAATGAAGGATTTCAAATTGCATGCTTGATTTTTCACATTGAGATATTCCAGTAGTTAAATCTCCAAAGAATGTATCTAAGTTGTAGTTCCCCATAATTGAGTGAATAAACATTATTTTATTATTTGAGTCATTAAGGTCTATAACTCAATGCGTCATGTATCTCTCCCTATCTAATCTTATCTAGATTTGTTTTTCATTATATTGAAGCCACATATGAGACTAGTTAGTGGAAAAATATTCATTCAAATGTGAATACCAATCTCTATTCAATAGGAGTCCATGTGTTTATGGAATGTCTACCACAATTATATATATTGTTTAATGAACCTTTATATTGGAGAAAAATCTTATGAAGACATTCTTCAATTTTCCCATAACCTTGACACTTGATCTATCTGGATGTATGATTTAAATTTCATACTTCTCAAGTTTAGAATTGATAGTGTATGGCATCAGATTAAAAGAGGCACTTGATTAACCATATATTTATATACATTCCTATTGAAAATTTAAAATGTCAATAAGAAAGGGGTAGTGGTATACTTTGACCTTTTTCCAATCAGGGAAGCATTAATAATAGATTTCTTTTTAGTAATTTTGTTTCCAAAATATGTATTCGTGACAACTTTATCCGTTTTCTTTGTTTCTCCCACATTAGTGTCTTTTCTTTTTCTCGAAGATGATCCATGAAAAGTATTAATAACAAATTCCTACATTTAAGGTAACTTCATAAGCTCAAAAAGGTAAATGTTAGCTTTAATATTCTTAAAGTCTTCCACAAAATCACATTCAAGATTATTCATAATAGGTTCATCTAAGGATTTTGTGATAGTGGAAGTGGATTTCTGATCTATTGATGTCTTATGAGTAGGTTCAGGATTGGAAGGAAAAATTGATGTTGAATTCTTTATTTTACTTCTATTATTATATAAATTATGAGACATATGGATTTCTCCAAAATCTTCCTCATCATCTTCTCCATCTAATTTGAGAGAAAAATCCCAAAATGAGTTGACTTCTTGTCTCAAGGATTCTTTTGTATCTTTAGATTGATCTTATTTAACTACTTCAGCTTCCTCTCCTTCTTCATCCTTACCATCTATGGAGGATTCAATAGAAAAGGATAAGGATTTGAACATATTAAGGAAGTCATCCATGTTGATGCCCTCTGTAGGTGGTATAGTCTTAGTTGTATGAGGGGTACTCTTATTAGAAGGAAATTTGATAATTTCTTAGTATTTGATGTACCCTCTCTAGCATTCCTTTTTATGTCAACAATCTCATTAGCAAGTTTCTTCACTATCCTCTGCATGATTTCCATATCCATGGTGTCTTGATCCTTTTTTCTCATCGGAAGTATTGATTAAAAGAAAATTATTTTTGTTGGATTTATCTTTGTCAGTATCTGATCCAGGGTTACCTTTTAAGCTAAGCATGTCCTTTTACATTTTTATGGATTATTTAAATTTGTCTTCCAGAGTACCTTTCTTAGCCCTTTTTACAAACATAGCCATTGAGACTGGAAGAGTTGAAGTATAGAATTCAATAGATACATCATTAGAAAGCTTAGAGGTGGACGAAATCTTGTTTATTAATCACATAAATATGTGATTAAATTCTTTAACTTTTTCTTTTGAATTTCTAGAAAAATGTAAATCCAAGACTGCTGGAGACTTGTCATCTCCAATTTTTTTAGTGAAAGCAGTCACAAAATCATTCCAATTGGTAATTCAACCTTGTCTTAAAGAAAAATAACATGTAGAAGCCTTACCTTCAAGTATGTAAGGAAAATATTTTCAAACTACGTCTCCGTTCTCCACATTTATTAACCTTACTACAATCATAAAATTGTTTATATAATCTTTGCATGGGTCTTTTTTTTTCAGGATCAAACTTTCGTAGTAGTTTCTTAGGGTGATTGGGTAAAGGGTGAGGATCTCCTAGAACAACAACAACATCTTGACTGAGCCAAGGTTGATTGTTAGAATGATTGTTAGGTTGGTTGGCATTTACTCCTAGAATGCCACTAGGAATTCTTGAAGGTTCTTCCTCTAATGATTCTCCATTAAAGGGATATTTGGGAGTATATGGGGGACAACTATAAGGAATGGGTGGATGGATAACATTGAGGGATAAGTAATCTTCGAAGTTAATATCAGAAGGGTCACTTACTCCTTTAAAATTTTTAGTAAGATGATAATTAGGACATCCGAAAGTTGGGATTCCATCGTCGATTGGAGAGTTTATGATAGTTGGTTCTTTAGGAACAAACAATATTCATATCTTGTTTTGGGGGTACTCAAATAGTTCAAGTAGGTTCCTCTTTGTATTTGGGTAAGAATGTGAGATTGATGCAACAACTGGTCGATTCTAGTAGGGGTTAGATTGGGACAACACAAAGTTGTAGGATTGGGTTCGTACTTTCTCGGTTGACCCAAAATTTGATTAAGTGTACATACTGGAGTCATATAGGGATTGAGGCTTTGATTAGGGTTTTTTAATCAAGATTCACTTTGATGAGAAGGGTTTCTCTATGGATTGGAATGGGTAGGGTTTTGTAAATATTTACTATCCATTCATATTGATGGTCCTCCTTCTAGTGCCAACTTTGTTGATGGGTCCAAATGACCTATCAAGTAGGTAAGAGAAAATTCTTGATGGAAAGTCCTAATTAGACCTTCTCTCATTTGGGATGAAAAATTCTAACCAATATGTGGGTCTAGTTTCCACTTAAAATATTTGCATTACAAAAATGGGGAGAAATCATCCTCCAAAGAATTCTTATTTAAAATTGAATTGAACTACTTAAAAATAAATATTCTAATATAATCCTATCCTATCTTGATCAGGAGAAAATCTAACAAGATATAAATGGAATAAAATAGTATCAATGACTTCGTAAATATTTCATTTCAATTGGTAATATGTTAAAATAATAAAGCTGCATATTAAATCACAAACAGTTGTAGAATACAGTGCAATATTATCCCTGTATCGATTAGAAAGCATAAATGTATAAGCACCTCAAATGGAAAACATAGAAATAGTTCATATGATAAGAAATCAAGAGACTAATACAACAAAATAATATGCAGAATAGTCCCATACAATCTTGCAAACATTCATGGTTCTCAAAAGTTCCTTCTGATCGTTATTTTCTCAAAGATAATAGTGCCATCTGATGCTACAATGGGAAAAAATCCTCTCCTCCACTCTTCTTTGGAGCTCTCTTTTATAAAATAAGAGTCTCTTTACATTCTACAACTATCATCATGTTAGATGACAATTACATCTTATCGTTTCAACTTATCCTATTTTAAATACAATTCAAATACAATGAAGAAATAGATATTCTGTACAAAGATCATGAAGTTTTCTTTTGAGGCTAAATTTTCTACATATTTCATCCATAGATTGTATGATTTGGTTATTTATTCCAGTCTTGTTAGCTTCATATTTTCTAATTCTATCTCTCCATCACACACTCTATCAACAGATTCTCTTTTTCAGGTCCTTGTGAATTTTATTCAAAAAATCATTTGCAGTTTCATATTGTTTGATTACTACATTAAGAATTGATTCAAAATGTCTATACTAACTTATGGTAATTCCTCAATAGCGTACTTACTATTATCCCTCATATATTCTACCTTTTATATCCTCAATTTGTTGGATCCTCCTTGAGAAAGTTCCTCCATGAATAACATTTTGAATTTCTTTAACAATTCATCAATAGAGTTCCACATCTGAGCGCATGCTTGATTAGATACGTTTCTGGTTTCCTTAACATTTTGACAAGAAATTTTCCATCCATCCATCAACATCTGAGTTTTTCTCTATTCTTTCTTTCTGAAACTGAACATATTTGTAGGGGTCTCCTCATGTATCCCTTTCCAATAAATTATTTTTTCAAATTCATGCTTTTTCTTAGTGTATTGGCTCTTTAATTATAGGGTAATGATATCCTCTTTGTAATCCTAGATTACCTTCAACTATGTGAAGAATCTTTTCTATGCTTCTCTTAAATCTTCATTATCCTTATTAGATTCTTCCTTCATATTTTCCAATGCATGTTTCTCTTGTTGGATTTCTTTCAACTCTTTCTCTAGTCTCTAAATATTTTCTCCATATACAATAACCTTCAACTTCCATTGCTCGGAAATATTCATTTGTCCCCATTGCTTAATTCTTAATCTTTCTATTTCCTATGAATGTGACCTTTTTAGGGGACTCTTTAATTCATCTTTGTGTAACTATTAATTCTTTTTTGCTTGTTTCTTAAAATCATCCTCTAAATGAGCATTCTAGAACTTTGGTTTCTCCTCCATCTCTACTACTCTTGTCATATAGTTTCCTAGTGTATAAATTAACTCAAATACATAGACTAAGTTTGACACTACAAACACACTTAGAGATGAAGCTATGCCTATGGAATTGACTTAAGGTTCTGGCCCCAAATTCCATGAAATCACTTTGTCTGATGATCCCTTGGTGTAAGTGTCTTCATTCCCTTTTCTTTTTCCTGACCTTTTCTCAAGTCCCCTTTTTGAGTTGTTGTAAAATTATTCTCCTACAACTACTACATTATCACCCCTCTATCAATTGAGAAGAATATGATAAACCTCCTAGTATTTTGCTCAATTTTTTACCATGATTGATAAGTGAGTTCAATAGTGAAATCCCCTTGACAGTACTAGGGATGACATATTTTCTTTTATCCTCTTCTATTTTTCTTTTATTCTCTCTTTTATCTTTTTCCAACTCCTCTTGTTTATTATTTCCTTATTCTTACTCTTTCTTTTGTTCTTTTTCTTATTTTTTTCTCTCTTCCTCCTTATTATTCTTTTTTGCTTATTTTTTCTCTTTCTCTTCCTCCTTTTTCTCATGTTCTACTTCTATTTTATTTATTTCTTCCTCCTTCTTCTTCAATTCTTCTTTTGCAACCTTTTTGTTTTCTTCCTCCTTCAGTTCTTCTTATGTAGCCTTTTTATTTTCTCACTCCTTATTTACTTATTCTTCTACAACCTTTTTCCTTTCTTCCTCCTTCTTCTTGAGTTATTCTTCTACATCCTTTCAGGTTGGTTCTTCTTCTTTCCATCTTTTCTCTAATTCTATATTTTCATTTTTCTCTTTCTTGTATTCTTTTGTTTTCCTTATTGTCTCCTTTTCATTCTATTTATGATTTCATTCTCCTTTTGTTTAGCTTCTTCTTATTTATGTTTCTCCCAAATTTTCATTTCATTCATCATCTGGAGCAAACAAACATTCTTGTAGACTTATGGCAGCAGGTCAACAACAATTTTGTGGAGATACAGTAAATATCTTCAAACATCAGGACCAAGACTTCCAGTGGTCCAAGGCATAATTTTACTATTCATCCCATTCCTCCCAGAACAAAGTGATTTGGACCACTGGAATCTCTCGTGCAGGCTGCGTCCCTAAGGTTTTTGATTGCAAAGAGGTGGTCTCTTGGTGTGCCGAAAAATATATTCCAAGCCAAATAATTATTCCACTGCGCGACCATTCTCCTATTTCTTTGTCTCCTTAGGTCTTTCGCAAGATGTTAAAATACTCGGAGCCAACATTAACGTTCAAAGGAAAAGAATGCAAGCAGTTCCTAGAAAAACATGGTTCTGGTTGGACATCTTGGTCAAGTTCCTCGAAGACCCGACAACAGTTCCTCAAGATATCATAAAGTTTTAGGTAAGTTCCTTTAGAAATCCATTCCCGGAAATTGCTTGTTTGTTTACAAGAATAACGGGACAGGCATCCACGACAAGCATTCCCCATATAATTATTTATATTTTGTACTTCAGAGTCAAGGAACAATTCATTTTTGATTGGGGGAAGCTAATTTCCATTGAGATTTGTTCCCAGTTGTCACGATTCAAAGAATCAAATACATTTTATATGTCATCCTACTTGATTTTCACAATAGTGCATTGTTGTCCATTTCCAAAACTTTCTCTTTCCAATAAAATAAACTGTGGATTCGACCCAGTAACATTTTGGTACCAGGTCCTGTGGAGGCACAAGGCCTCCCATTGTTTTTATGAAGTTTTTAATGTCTTTGTCTCAGTTTTCAAATATTTGTTGTTAGGGAAGCATGCTCCTTGGATGTCTGGCCAGGCAACCAAGTTTTTGAACAGGAAGGGCGCACTTGAACAAAAGGAAAATCACAGTGTACTCATGGTCTTTGGCTCTAAGGAAAATTCTTCTTTACTTCCATGCCACGTCACAAACAAGATGTTTGTTGCATAAATAGAAAGGAAATACAATCACTGGTTTCATTTTTTCCATGACAAGAAAAAAAAATAGTTCATTCCTCTGCCCTGGAAAGTCGGAGACTTCGTGTGGAGAAACATCAACAAGATTGACGAATTTTCTGACCATTTCAAGAAATTGAACCTAACATATGCTGAAAGGATAAAAGGGTTCAACCCTAATGGAATTCTTCGAGAACATTTACTAGAAGTTGGCTTTAACAACTCTTGTATCCATAGACACCTGACCGAAGACAAGGACAATTATGACAACAATGTTGCTTCTGGAAATTGAGATGCATAGACATTGCAAAGCGTGACTGAATTGTACAGACAACTGAGAAAAGTATCCAGTTAGAAGAGTGCCTAGTCCCCCGCCAACACTCCCAAGATCACGACATCATGGAGCATCGCTTCAACAACCCACCCCAGTAAGAAATAAACCCACAAATATTCAAACGGAGGAGGCGATAAGAACCCTCCTTGTATAAAAATTGATAGTTCTCACAAAATTCCACTGACGAAGAAGAGAAAAAACAATGCAGGGTAGTCGGACGAACCCGAAACTGAAAGTGAACAGGTGCAACTTCAAATTGAAAATGAGCACATGCACAAAATTGGGTTGTCCTCAATGGAAATAGCTAAGACCAAATTTTTTGATGAAGATGAATCCTTCGTATTCCAGAGCGTTGTTTTTTACAGCCAATCTAAAAGTATGGTCATTAAAAAGAGAGACGTAACAAACAGTAAAGACAAATCTCGCACATAGATTAACTTTAGGAAAATGCGGTCATCCCAAATCTCCCTATTTCACCAAGTAACCAATGATTCTCTTCATGATTCCATTGGAGGAATTGAAGCGGAAAATGCCAGAGTGAAACAACGCCTCAACAAATTTGAGCATGCTTTCATTGCAACCCCCGAATTTTCTAGTCCTTTAGAAAAAAACATGCTTGCTACCACTGTAGCGAAGATGAAAGTATCCTCTACCATCCTTGCATGCTCTAGATCCCTTGTAGAGAATAACATTAACAAAATAATGCAGCTAGTTACTGAAGGCTAGGAAACATCGCAGAATTTAGTTTCCTTCGAAAAGAAGGCAAATGATTTTCTCGAACATTTGGATGCGGATTTAAAAAATGATCATCATTTCTATGAAGAGGTGCCGACCCATTTTTCCAACCATGCAATCAACACATAGGAACTTAAAAGAAGACAAGAGAAACTTCCCTCCCCAAAGAGGACCAAAAACGTAAAAGCATGCTGGCAAAAGAAAGTTAAGAACCTTGAGGTCATTGTCGAATCATGTAAACAAGACATATCAGAAAAGGAAGATTATTCAAAAGCCTAATACAAATAGACTTAGCCGGAGGTACCAAGTGTCAATCACCAAAGAAGCCTTCCATGAACAACTTGATATTTTAAAGGGGTTGTCCTTTGAAAAGTTTTACGACATACTTGAACATCGTGTAGATGAACTCGAGTGTTGGGTACTGGACTATGCAACACACAATGAAGAAATTGAACAGAGTCTGGATAGTATTTCAATGGATCTAAGGAAATTAGAAAATAACCTTTACGGCATAAAAATCTGGGATGAAATCAACATGGCCCCCATGAGAAGATACATCGAAGAATGGTTCCAATAGATAATGGACAACCTCGTCCAAGAAGGGAAACAACTGGTCGACATGACTCCACTGACCATCGACGACAACAACAAAAATGCATCGGCTTCATAGTAAGTCTATACTGTCATCTTGTTATTTTTATCAATCCAGTTTAAGTCTATATTGTCATCTTGTTTTCTTTATTAGTCGAGTTATTACCTCTTTAAATAGAAAACTGTAACCAAAGACTCATAACTTCAAATTTCTTCTTTTCAAGTCTTCCTCTCTACCGTCGTGCACTTCTTCTTTCGACATTCCTAATTCTTGTACTTGTTTCTTTTTATGGTCTGTGGGAGCCCCAATCCTAGTCTATATGAAAAACGCATTTAAATTTCCAGAAATATGCAACAGACATTATTAATTTTTCATAAATTTCAAAGAAAATTGATTCAGTATGCCTTTATTGTATGCTAAATTTTGGGTGTCAAGGAACCTTTTTCAAAGAAAACTAATTCAGTAATGCCTTTGTTGCATGATGTTGTTACTATTCTATTGTTTTAAAGAAAACTAATTTGGAAATGCTATTTTTTTTGTGTTTTTGTCCACTAACCTATGTAACAGACGTTATTACTATTCTATTGTATGCTACATTTGTTTTGGCCAAGAACCTTTTAAATGTTCTTGTAACAAACGTTCTTACTAGGAACCTTATCAACAATAACAATTTTGATATTTGTTTGGATCAAAATTCTGGTAACTGCACTTTGGAACTCAAATGAGAGTTCAATTCATGGGTGTAGTTTCCCGTAATAATAATTTTAATATTTGTTTGTGTCGAAAGTCTAGTAACTGCACTTTGAAACTCATATGAGACTTCAAATCGAGGGTGTTGTTTCCCAAAAAAGTAAGAATATACAATACCTTTGCATTGGCTTACAAGCAATTCGACAACAAATAAATTGCATCATTGTAAAATGTGTACATTGGATGATCTCTAAAGATGTGTATGTCAATGAAAGTGTTAACAAATCGGTAGAAAGGAATATCACTGCCAACTTGAAAATTCATTGAATCCTAAATCGATAAATATCAATATATGGAAAAAAATATACAGTTGAAATCCACCACTTACAACAACCACCCATGAGCATTGAGGTTTGCTAGAAGCTAGAGATGGTGCATGGAAGCTTAGGGAAAAAAAACTCATTCCCCAAATTTTTCAAACTTTGGAAATTTACGTATCGGGGAAAGAAGATGGGAAGGCAAGGCTATGCAAAAAAACTACAAATTCATGTTCTTCAAAGTGGACTTATGGTGATATGTTGTTCCTTTTAAAGATGAGAAAGGGTTGTGTAGGGTTGTAGTATGATACATCTATTGTTCTATTCCCTAATAGGTTGTTAATTTTCCTATAATCTTGGTCACCAAGGGAGATTAAGTGTAGAAAGGCGTGGGTTATTGTAACCTCTACGATTGTTCCAATATACAATCAAACTCAACTTTGTTGTACCAGATCCCTTGTGGGAAAAACCTGAAGAAGGAAGTAAATATAACAAATTATAGAACAATGTCGTTACTGGAAGTGACAAGGTGACACCTATCATAGAAGTGCTATTAGTGGAGTGCAATTGAAGGTGTGGATAGAACCTGCTTGAATGGTAAAATGGGTGAGGATATTAACATGACATCCATAAACATGGATCCATAAATGGTTCATATTCATTGTAGTCATCTGTGAATTCAAGACATAAGATATTAGACAATAAGGGTTCTTATGGAAAAACAAACTTACAGAAAAACAAACGAAGAGAAGAGGTAAAATAAGTGATCTATAAGAATAATGTTGTAATTGCAGTCCCTATTTCAGATTTGGAAGAAAATGTAGTATATCAAGAAGTTCCTAAGGTATGAATAGAAATGAACGGCTTTGTTTGTGAGTTGAATTGTTTCTCATGTTTATTCCCTATGACTTCCTCTTTTTATTTGCAATTAACCAAATGAAATTAATTTTGGGCGAAAGCTATCATTTGGGGTTAGATGAAGATGTCCAAAATAATTCGATGGGCATGGAAAAGAGCACTTGAACATAAGGTACAATCATTCAGTGGACATGGAAAAGAGCGCTTCAACATAAGGTAAGGCACATGCAATGGATAAAGGTTTACAAGTATAATTAGTATATTCCAATCTTCATTTATTTTTTGAGGTACTTGATAATTTTCTCTTTGAGGACCATGTTTTGAATTTGAAGTGTGACTTGTCTGTTACATTTTTTCCTAAATTGGCATGTGGAGTCACATTTCAATTCTGGAGTTCAACTCATGCTTTATGTTGTAATCCAATCTACACAATAAAAAAATGTTCACTGGAAAGAAATATGAGAACTTGGTTTTGGCACATATGGGATAGTTTGTGATGGAAAATGGAAGGGATTAGATGTTGCTATCAAGCGGATCAAAACAAGTTGTTTTGAAGGCCACTCGGATTTAAGACATTTTTTTTGCCTTCAAATCGAACTTCTCATGTCTCTCTATTATTTGTAATTTTCAATGAAAAAAAAAAATTTGCACCAACACAATACATTGTTTTGAAAAATAGAAAAAGAAAGCAGAATGCTCATCAAATGAGAAATTATCACCTTTGAGGATGGATTGATTTGTTACCATGGTTAGCTGGCGACACTATGGATGGACACGAGTGGACACAAAAAGATAGAGCGAGGAAATTTTCTCGGCAACGACCCAAATTTGTTCTAGTAAAACTTGATCGAAGAGAAAGGGGTCCTCCATTACACTCATAATGAATGAGAAAATCATGCACCTGACCCCAAAGGCTACTATTTCTTATCTCTGTTTAAGGAGAGATTCGATCTCGTGACCTCTGAGTTTGTTATATATAGAGAGTGTTTTTTAGTGGTAGTGGAGGAGCGCATAAAATGATTGATATGTATATGAGGGTCAGTGGGCCTATAGAGATCGTCACAGTAAATTGAATATTGATTCTAGAGATATCCCATTGGAGGAGGCAACAACAAAATATTATCTAAGCTTATACAAACAACAAAGAGATAAGGACAAGTGGATACATGAAGGGGTAGGTGGGGCAGGTTGAGAGGTTTTGGGATGTTATCGATTTCATGCAAAATATCTTCCTTTGTACATGCTTGTGCCGAAGACATGTACATAGAAAGATCTTTTTCCTGAAGCCTGTCAAAAAGCAAAACCCATCAACCTAAACCACTAGTTTCAACTCAACCTACCAACTATTCCTATTTAAAACCTATTAACTTAAACCCCTGGTTTCATCTCAACTTGCCAGTTGTTCCTATTCAAGACCAAAACCTACCAGATGTTCCTATTCAAGATTTTCCCACCTCTGATTTTCTCACAAGACTGGAAAATGTAGGATGAGGCATGGGTTCGATTCAACGATTTTCACACAGGCCTGGATAATGCAGGAGGAGGCATGGTTTCGACTCAACTTGCCAACTATTCCTCCTCAAATTTCTCCCAAACCTTTATGTTTGCACATCTCTTCAGAAGGAAAAGGTCGAGGATTCCAATGCTTTTCCTACATCAAAGATGTCCCAGATTCGAGGAACAAAAACCCACAGATCGAACAAGAAGAAGGGATTGAACAGGTGGCTGCAGTTGCAGTCCCATGAATTGCATAGGCTTCCATCTCTTGATCAATTTAAAAAAAAAAAAAGTTCTTTCAAGCTTTTTCTTGTCCTACAATGACAAATCTAGCACATCCAGAGAATTTCGTCTTCTTCAAACAGAAAAAGAGATGGGATTTCTCTTGCAGAAATAACATGGTTGATTTTTCTGTCAATGACCTCCTTGAGGAAACCCCATCCTCATTGTTGTCATGTGAATTCCCTATGGTCACCATCCCCAACACCACTACCAACAACGACTCCTATTCCACCCCACTGCACCGTTGCCCGAATTTATGTTTCTGAGGGACTCATTTCTCTGAGTGACAATTCTCTAAAAGGCATAGACTCAACGATTGACTCTAGGGACCCTAAATGAGAAAGAAAATTAGGGGAAAATCTATGAAAGTTGATGTCCTCTTCACTTCCCCCCACATCAACAACTTCTTCTTTGTTTTTCTTTATAGAGAGAAGCTTCTAGTTAAGGACTAATAGTATTAAAGTAGTCACAGCAATACCAACAACCCCAACAAGCATGGAAGGAGGGAGTCCCACCACTAATTTACCGAAGGAAATTTTTCTTTGTACTGCATTTACCAAATTCTGTGGATTCCCAATTGAAGTTAAGGCAAACCTAGTGTTTTCACTGGTTTCTAGATCTAATAAGAAGGGTTGGTGCATGGTTTACCAAGGATTAGCAAGGATTGGTGCATTGGTTGATTGGTGCATGGTTTACCAAGGATTGTGAGATCCCTTGCTAACCTAGTGCTAACAAACTGTATTGCATTTCCATGGTTTACCAAGGATTGAATCTGGCATGTGAGATGTGTTCAAAATGCATGATGAATGTGACATCCCCCCCCCAATTTTTTTTTTTTTTGAAATTAAAAATTGCTGAAAATTTATTCCGTTTTTAGTAAATTCGAATTTGGAATTTTTTTTCCATTTGTGGAAATTATGAATTTCAAATTTGGTATTGTAATTAATTATCTTGACTTTTGGGAAGAGACCTAATTAGACCCAACTAACTATTTGACTATGAAACTTGTATGGAAACATAATATTTTATATTGATTGCAGGAGGACAAATGGAACAACCATGTTAAATTTAGCTGACCATGACTCCATGAGTGGGGAACATGTTGGAAATACCTCTGGGATGATTATTACAAGTGGAAAATCAGTGATTTGGCCATTTCCAACCCCTAAAAATCAGGGATTTAGAAATATGTGAAAATCCCCAAGGGAGGGAAAAAAGACCTGGGCAAAATTGATAAATAACATATGTGAGGAGGCAGGATGCTGGCAAGTATGCTGGGAAAGAGACTATGGAATTTTACTTGCTGTTATGAACACTACTGAGTGAGTGTGAGGCAAGGGGACTCTAGTGGAATTGAAGGACATTGTTGAGGAGGAGTTTCCATGTTCACTCTCATGGATTCATGGTTAGGCTAGGGGTTGAATTAGGCAAGTGAGTTTGGTTGCCCTGTTCTACGGTTGGGAGGAACGTGGATGTTCCCTTTGCCTTCCTGCGAACTGGTTCAAATATGTTTTTTTTTTCTCCTCGGATTGAATGATTATATATGCCTATTTTAATGCATTGATTTGTGTTAAAAGTGAAATATTTTCCATGGATAAAATATGTTCGTGTATATGAAGTTTATAACAAATAATCAAATTCTTGAATTGTCTCTTTCGTAATTGAATCTCTAGGCGGAACTATCTATATATATATAGATCTAATTGTAGTTGGTACTTCGCATAGGAATTACTGATTAAACAAAAATGGAATGACTACAACAGACACTCATTTATGCAGAGATTTGATGTCATATTATGTAAGAAAACAAATTATTTCAACAAAAAATCAACTACAGGTCATGCCGATTTATTTACTCGAAATTATTATCTGACTTAGAGATAAATAATTATTTGAACATTGATTTCCTGTTAGTAATCACCCTTTGGAAATGAATCGGGCTATGTCGAAACCTCTCATACCCGTATGCACACATATATGGAATCCTGTGGGTATTTGAGAGCAATTATCTACCTGTTTGAAACTACTATGCAAATGGTGAATCAGTAGTCGTCTTGACCCTTCAAGACGTGAGGGTTTACTGTCAAGCGGTGGCCACCTTAACCTTTGCAGGCCACCAAATACTATCACCACCCAAGGTCGAAGGGGCAAGTTTTGTTCCCATAAATAATTGAATCATATTGTAATTCCGGACACAGAGGGTGAGATAGCTTGAAAGCAGTTCCTAAATTGTTTTGGTTATTCCCTGTTTTGGAGTTTTTCTCTGTGATTATGATTTTTTGTTAGTGAGTTGGTAAACTCATTTTATTTCTTGATAAATTCATTTTTTGAGAAAAGACAATAATTTTTTTTTTTTACCAATTACGGACCCGGTCATTTATTTATTCTGAGTTTATTTGTTGGAGAGTGTGATTTAAAAATAAAAAGGAGAATAAATACAAAACTTATATTTTGGCATTGGGGACTTGCTTGTTACATATATGCGGAGTTCCTTGCTTTACCAAACACCGAAACCCAAAATTGTTGGGCCCACACCCTAATCTCATTTCACAATCTAGCATTTCTTCTTTTCTTTTGTTTGTGCGTCAGGTGTTCGTAAACCCTGAAATTCTGAACCCCGAAAACCCGAACCCCGAAACCACGAAGTGTTGGTCCCACTTTCCTTTCACTTTTTGAAATTCGGGAGTCGTTGTGTGTTGTTGTTTGGAATTTGAAAATTGTGAAATATCGAACCCCAAAACCTTGAAGTGTTGGGCGCACAGTCTTTCCGCATTTCTCGATTCGGCAAACAACGTGGTCCTTTGTTTTTTTTTGAGTTCGACATTTGTAATCGCTGAAACCCGATTAACCTCTATTTTTTTTTCACAAAACTGTAGGAACATAGTAGGAATTATTTTGTTATATGAACAACTCTAACACTGTAACAAATGGACTGGTAGAAACGATGGAGGATCTTCATCCGGGATAAAGGTAGAATATAAATAAGAGATCTTATTACAAGTCACTGTGTACAGGGCATGACAAGTACAAGAATTATTGTATAAAAAAATATTAAACTAGTTAAGTAGATTTTTAGTGCCATTTTTCCTAAGAGTTTTGTTTGCCATGAGGTCATACACCTTTAAGTATTCAAAATTTTGTAATTAAACTATTGTTTAATGGCATAAACTGTAGAGAACAAGATGAGATCCTTCGAGTTAACTATGCTTGATGTGTAAGTTACTGGTGTAAGAATGAGACCCAAGTTAGGTAGATATACTTGCATGTTTACATTTTTTGTAAGTAAAGAGGCAGGACCATAGCACGTAACTGAGCTTTCCAATTATTAAACTAGAATCATGATGAAACTATAACTATGATAGTGCATCGCTCTATATATATATCCAGAGAAAGTTATAGGTGTGTACATACTCTTAGGTGGAAATAAGTATAGATGTTAATGGAGAGTTAAAGCGAATTCCCTACAGTAAGAATGATAATATATGCCTTTATACGCGCTTAACGTCAAAGCACTACCGACTTTTCACGATTCAGAGAATCACGATGCAAGCATTCCTTCTATTCTAGGTCCTTCGAACTCCCGGACCCTGAAATGCCAAAATCTCCCCAACCTTTCGGGATTTTCCCCGAACCTTGACCACTCGCCTCATGTCCTCCTTGATGTACAGTGTCAATCATTTTGAAATTTCTCTAACCAAGAGTTCACGATGCATCGACTCCAAAATCACTTGCCACTCCAAACCCTGAACTCCGAAATAACGAAATTTCAATGCCTTAGAGTGTTGGAAGACACTCGGCCTTAATCTCCTCACTGCTATGCAAGATCCAACGACTCTCGTAACTTTGGAACTTCTTCCACAAAGTGTTTCCACCTCTCCTAGGGTGATTCTAAGTGCTTAAATACCTCGTAACTTGGTGAGATCCTATGGTTCTCGGGATTTCAGCACTTTTCCTAGAAGTGTCTTCACCGTTCGTTTTAGCTTCTCTCCTATGCGACCACCCAGAGGTCAAACTCTGTACACCCGAATCCTTTCTCTAAACCTCAAGGGTTCCTTTGAAGTAAGTTTAGATATTTCCTATATACATATAAGTATGTTGGATTAGTTTGAAAATTAAGGAAAGTGATAGAATTATGGAAGAATTTATCCACATAAGCTTTTATGTTCGAAGTAAACTAGACTGGTGTAATAATGTCATTATGGATAGAAATGTATCTTATCGTCTCATGAATTCTAAAGCTTAAACGAAATTGAATTATGTATAGAATTTTTTTTTTATGGTGAATTTGAGGTACATTACATATGGTATCAGAACAAAATCTACAACACTGGGCCTAAACAGGGCCACATTAGCTACTTAGTATTTATTTCGATTTATGTAAAACTAATAAATCTTATGGGTACAAACAGAAAGCCCTTTTTGTTTTTGTGAATTATGGCAGCTCAAGAGGGTGCATAAATCAGGATGGAAGGAAATCTGCAGCAAGGGCCTCCGGGAGGTCCAAGACAGAACAGTGATAGAAGCTCACCCATAGAGGTGTTGGAAGCAATGATAAATCGTATTGTTGAACTATAGGTTTTCAAGGCCAACAATGAAAAATTGAAGAAATCACTGCAGGAGCAAAAAGAGATAAATGAAGTCCTTCTGTGTAGTATAGTAACCAAGAAAATCCCAAAAGACGATAACCATGACGAAGAAGTCAACAAAAGGGCCTCCAATAATTCTGGACCAAAAGTAGAAAAAGGAGACAGTTTGTCTGAAGGGACACCTTCAGCTGAGGAAAAAACTATACCAGATAGAAAAAAAAAGTAGACCACCTTGAAGGAGAATTTAAAAATATTAAACAAACTACCTTTGGTGGAGAATCTAGGAAAGGAGAAGAAGCTGAGGCATGGTTGTTGGACATCAAAAAATACTTCCAGATCTACAACTATTCCAACAACATGAAGGTCAAAATGGCCATCTACAATCTGAAGGGGAAGGCCAACATTTGGTGGCAGGACCTGAAATTGGCCAAGGGCTTAAAGGAGAAATAGTTGGAATGGTACGACTTTAAGAAGTATTTCAAGAAACAATACCTTTCTGAAAGCTATTATGAAAGGAAGATGAAATAATTTTATGAGTTACGACTTGGACAGATGACGATGGAGGACATTATAAATAATTTTTTGGAAATACTAAGGTTCATACCATACATCCGGGAGGATAAGGTAAAAATATGGCAATTCTTAAGTTGTTTACCACAGGTCTACCGGGACAGAATTGAGTTTGACAACCCCAAATCCTTGAGTGAGGTATTCAAGAAAGCACGAATATGCTATGACCAATATAAACAACGGGTAGAGTTTCCTAGGACCTGGAAGGATAAAAAGAAAGATCGAATGAACCAACAGAAGAAGGTATACCAGCCAGCTCCTTATCAGAATGCAGCAAAAAGTTTCCCAAGGAAGGAGTTTCACTCCAATTATATGAATACGCAAGGTAGTGGTAAATCGGTAAACTTGGGAACGAAGAAGTTTGGGGACAACTTCCATGAGACGTTAAAGTGTTGGGAGTGTGGAGAGCCTCATCTAAGGAGTAACTTCCCACATTTAATTGTAGCAAACATAACTGATGTTCACCATTTGCAGGAAGCCTCGATAGTGGGAGATGTGGGCAGAAGTCTGCATTGGATAAATGTATCCATAGATGGTCGACAAGTTGACCACCAGTCCTCGGTGGTAGAAATTGAAGGTAAAATCAATGACACTCGAATTTCTTTTTTAATTGAACCTAGAGCTACGTTAAGTTATAATACTCCTAATATAGTAGAGTCGAATAAACTTAAGAAAATGAAGCACGCAAAATCATGGCTGGTACAACTAGCAACGACTACTAAAAGGAAAGTAGTTGACTTGATTTCTGATTTTGAGTTCAACTTAGGTGGTCGAAAGATAAGGACCAATCTAAACATCTTACCACTAGGATCTTATGATATGATTATCGGGATGGATTGGTTGGAACAATACAAAACAATACTAGACTGTTATACAAAGATACTTAGCTATAAAGATGATTTTGGCACTGTTAGAACAACCCAAGGCATACCAAAACCTGTATTAGTCAGACAAGTGTCAGCGATGCAACTCAAGAAATGTATTAGAAAGGGATGTCAAGTTTATGCCATCCAAGTGACAAATCTATTAGAAAAAGAAGATAAGACAAATTTAGAAAACTTTGTTGTCCTACATGAATTCAGAGACATATTTGTGGATGAGATACCAGAATTACCTCGTAGGAGGGAAATAGAATTCTCCATATACCTACTACTCGGTTCAGCCCCTATCTCAAAAGCACCTTACCGAATGAGTCTACCAGAACTGACAGAATTAAAAATCCAATTACAGGAATTGTTGGACAAAGAGTATATCAGACCGAGTGTTTCACCATGGGGGGCACCAGTCCTCTTTGCGAAAAAGAAAGATGATACTCTTAGACTATGTATCGATTATAGACAACTGAACAAAATGACCATTACGAACAAATAACCCTTACCAAGGATAAATGATTTGTTCGATCAAGTTGGTGGGGCCAAGATATTTTCAAAATTGGATTTACGATCTGGTTATCATCAAGTTAGGATAAAGGACGAGGACATAAGCAAAACAACTTTTAGAACAATATATGGACACTACAAGTTTGTAGTCATACCTTTCGGACTCACTAACACACCAGCCGCATTTATGTGCTTGATGAACAACATTTTCAGTCAGTACTTAGACAAGTTCATAATAGTATTTATCGACGATATTATGGTATATTCTAAAACAGAGGAGGAACGTGATGAACACTTAAGAATAGTTCTGCAAACATTAAGGAAACACAAACTATATGCAAAATTCAACAAATGTGACTTTTATAAAAAATAAATACAATATTTAGGACATGTCATTTCCTTAGAAGGTATTGCCATAGACCCGACAAAGATAAAAGCCATTATGGAATGGATAGTACCTAAGGATGTGGTAGATATCCGGTCATTCATGGGAATCATCGAATATTATCACAGATTTATAGAAGGGTTTTCTAAGATAGCCTACTCTATCATGACACTACAAAAGAAAGGAACCATGTTTAACTAGTCGCAAAAGTGTCAAGACAGCTTTAACAAGATGAAAGAATCATTGACATCGACACCCATTTTGAAGGTAGAAGACCCAGATAAAGACTTCACAGTTTGAGTTGATGCAAGTAAAGAGGGACTAGGTGGTGTCCTAACTCAGGAAGGGCATGGGATTTATTACGAGTCTCGAAAATTAAAAGAACACGAGCAAAATTATGTCACTCATGACTTAGAATTGGCAACAGTAATACATGCCTTAAAAATGTGGCAACACTATATAATGGGCAAACAATTCCTATTATTGACGGATAATAGCAGGGTGAAATATTTGTTTAACCAACCAGATCTTAATGAAAGAAAAGAAAGGTGGCTAGCCTTCTTGAGAGAATTTGACTTCGAGGTCAGTCATATCAAGGGTAAGGAAAATAAAGTAGTAGACGCTTTAAGCAGAAGAGTCCATGGGTTATTTGAGATAAACATTAGCAGGGCAGAAAGTGATCTGGAACAAAGAATAAGGATGACGGGTATTAACGACGGAAATCACACTAAGATAATGATAGAATTACAAAATAGGACTACCAACTCTGACAAACTAGATATAAGCATAGACAAGAAAGGACTATTATGACTTAAAAACCGACTTTATATACCAGATTCAACAGAATTGAAATCAACAATTTTGGACCAAGTGCATAAGAAACTGTATTCTGGCCATCCAGGTTACCAGAAAACAATAACAACACTTAGAAAACTATTTTTCTGGCCTAGTATGAAGGATGAAATAGCAGAATACTTGGCTAGGTGCCAAGATTGTCAGCAAGTTAAGGCCGAGCACCAACATCCAACCAACCTATTACAACCATTACCAGTACCAGAATGGAAATGGGAGACTATATCACTGGACTTTATAAAAGGATTTCCGAAAGCTCAGAAACATAATGATTCTATCATGGTTGTAATCGATAAACTCAGTAAGTCTGTACACTTTATTCCTGTAAAGTCCACTTTTAAAGTTATAAACATTGCTGAAATATTCATGAAATAAATTTTTAAACTGCATGGTATTCCTAAAATGGTGATTTCAGATAGAGACGTAAAATTTACATCCGCTTTTTGTAAGGAATTGTTTGCAACGCTAAATACTAACTTGAATTTCGGTACAAGATATCATCCACAAATGGATGCACAGACCGAAAGGAAAAACCAAATCATAGAGGATATGCTTTGCATGTACATAAGAACCAAACCAAGGAAGTGGGAAGTCTACCTGCACTTGGTAGAATTTGCATATAACAATGGGTACCAAACTTCCGATAAGTTGAGCCCTTTCGAAATATTGTATGGTAGAAAATGTACAACTCCAATTAGCTGGGATAGCCCAGCTAATAGACTCATGGCTAGACCAGACATGCTCCAAGAAATGGAGAACATGGTAAGAAAGGTACAATAGAACTTGAAAGAAGCACGGGACAAACAAAAGAGTTATGCAGACCAGAAAAGGAGACACTTGGAATTTCAAGTGGGAGACCATATTTACTTGAAGGTCAAAGACCGAAAAATCTCGCTAAAGTTAGGGAGCTCTGCCAAGTTGGCACCTAGGTTTTGTGGGCCCTTCGAGATACTAGCTCGAATTGGACCCGTAGCATATAAACTTGCACTTCCAACTAATCTAAGAATTCATAATGTATTTCATGTTTCGTTGCTGAAATAGTATATTCATGACCCTACTCATAGGATTGATTGGAACTTGGTGCAAGTGGAACCTGAAGGCAAGTTCCAAGTGGAACCCCTGTGCATTCTGGACCGGAGAGAAATAACACTTCGGAACAGAGCCATCGCTCAGGTAAAGGTGCAATGGAAGCACTTTAGTCCTGAGGAGGCCACTTGGGAGTTGGAGGGAGATTTGCAAAAATCTCATCAAATCCTGTTCCAAGAAAGGAACGAACACTGAGGACAATGTTTTATTGAAGGGGTAAAGGATGTGACATCCCCCAAAAAATATTTTTTTTTTGAAATTTAAAATTGCTGGAAATTTATTCTGTTTTTAGTAAATTCGAATTTGTAAAATTTTTTCCATTTATGGCAATTCCGAATTTCAAATTTGGTAATTGTAATTAATTATTTTGACTGTTGGGTAGAGACCTAATTAGACCCAACTAACTATTTGGTTATGACACTTGTATGGAAACAAAATATTTTATATTGATCACAGGAGGATAAATGGAACAACCACATTAAATTTAGCTGACCATGACTCCATGAGTGGGGAACATGTTGGAACTACCTCTGGGATGATTATTACAAGTGGAAAATCAGTGATTTGGCCATTGGAAGCCCTTGAAAATCAGGGATTTAGAAAGCTGCTAAAATCCCCAAGGGAGGGAAAAAAGACCTGGACAAAATTGATAAATAACATATGTGAGGAGGCAGGACGCTGCCAAGTATGTTGGGAAAGAGACTATGGATTTTTACTTGTTGTTGTGAATACTACTGAGTGAGTGTGAGGCAAGAGGAATCTACTAGAATTGAAGGACATTGCTGAGGAAGAGTTTCCAAGTTCACCCTCATGGATTCATGGTCAGGCTAGCGGGTGAATTGGGAAAGTGAGTTTGGCTGCCATGTTCTATGGTTGGGAGGAATGTGGCTATTCCCTTTGCCTTCCCACGAACTGGTTCAAATATGTTTTTTTTTTCTCCTCAGCTTGAATGATTATATATGCTTGTTTTAATGCATTGATTTGTGTTAAAAATGAAATACTTTCCGTGGATAAAATCTGTTCGTCTATATGAAGTTTATAACATATAACCAAATTCTGGAATTGTCTCTTCTGTAATTGAATCTCTAGGCGGAACTATCTATATATATAAATATATTTGTAGTTGGTACTTTGCATAGGCATTAATGATTAAACAAAAATGGAATGACTACAATAGACACTCATTTATGCAGAGATCTGATGTCATATTATGTACGCAAACAAATTATTTCAACAAAAAATCAACTACAGGGCATGCCGATTTATTTACTAGAAATTATTATTTGACTTAAAGATAAATAATTATTTGAACATTGATTTCCTGTTAGTAATCACCCTTTGGAAACGAATCGGGCTATGTTGAAACCTCTCATACCCATATGCACACATATATGAAATCTTGTGGGTATTTAAGAGCAATTATATACCTGTTTGAAACTACTGTGCAAACAGTGAATCAATAGTTGTCTTGGCCCTTCAAGCTGTGAGGGTTTACTGTCAAGCGGTGGCCTCCTTAGCCTTTGTAGGCCACCAAATACTATTACCGCCCTGATTTAATTTTTCCTAAGGTCGAAGGGGCAAGTTTTGTTCCCATAAATACTTGAATCATATTCTAATTCTGGACATAGAGGGTGAGATAACTTGAAAGAAATTCTTGAATTGTTTTGGTTATTCCTTGTTTTGGAGTTTTTCTCTGCGATTATGATTTTCTGTTACTAAGTCGGTAAACTCATTTTATNCAGTAATTATTTTTTTTTACCAATTACGAAACCGATCATTTATTTATTCCAAGTTTATTTGTTGGAGCGTGTGATTTAAAAAAAAAAATGAGATTAAATACAAAAATTATATTTCGGCATTCGGGACTTCCTTGTTACATATATGTGGAGTTCCTTTCTTTACCAAACATCAAAACCCGAAATTGTTGGGTCCACGCCCTAATCTCATTTTGCAATCCGAAATTTCTTCTTTTCTTTTGTTTGTGTGTCAGGTGTTCATAAACTCTGAAATTCCGAACCTCGAAAACCCGAACCCCAAAACCCCAAAGTGTTGGTCCCACTTTCCTTTCACTTTTTCACAATTTGGGAGTGGTTGTGTGTTGGTGTTTGGCATTTGAAAATCGTGAAATCCCAGACCCCGAAACCTCAAAGTGCTGGGCCCACAGTCTTTCCGCATTTCACGATTCGACAAACAATGTGGTCCTTTGTTTTTTTTGTGTTCGGCATTTGTAATCATCAAAACCCGATTGACCTCTGTTTTTTTTTTTCACAAAACTGTAGGAACATAGTAGGAATTATTATTTTATAGGAACAACTCTAATACTGTAACGAATGGACTGGTAGAAATGATGGAGGATCTTCATCCGGGATAGAGGTAGAATAGAAATAACATATCTTATTACAATTCACTATGTATAGGGCATGACAAGTACATAAATTATTGTATACGAAAATATTAAACTAGTTAAGAAGATTTTTAGCGCGATTTTTTCTAAGAGTTCTGTTTGCCATGAGGTCATACACCTTTAAGTATTTGAAATTTCGTAATTAAATTATTGTTTAATGGCATAAACTGTAGAGAACAAGATGGGATCCTTCGAGTTAAATATGTTTGATGTGTAAGCTACTGGTGTGTAAGAATGAGACCCAAGTTAGGTAGATATACTTGCTTGTTTACATTTTCTATGAGTAAAGATGCAAGACCGTAGCACGTAACTGAGTTTCCAATTATTAAATCAGAATCATGATGAAACTATACCTATGACAATGCATCGCTCTATATATATCTATAGAAAGCTATAGGTGTGTACATACTCTTAGGTGGAAATAAGTACATATGTTAATGGAGAGTTCAAGCGAATTCCCTACAATAAGAATTATAATATACGCCTTTATACGTGCTTAACATCAAAGCTTTACCAGCTTTTCATGATTTGGGATATCGTGATGCAAGCATTCCTTCTATTCTAGGTCCTTCAAACTCCCAGACCCTGAAATGCCGAAATATCCCCAACCTTTTGGGATTTTCCTTGAACCTTGACCACTCGCCTCGTGTCCTCCTTGATGTACGGTGTCAATCGTTTCGTAATTTCACAAACCGGGAGTTCACGATGCAGTGACTCCAAAATCACTTTCCGCTCCAAACCCCGAACTTCTAAATAGCGAAATTTCAATGCCTTAGAGTGTTGGAAGACACTCGACCTTAATCTCCTCGTTATTCTGCAAGATCCAACGACTCTCACAACTTCGACACTTCTTCCACGAAGTGTTTCCACCTCTCCTGGGGTGCTTCTAAGCGCTTAAATCCTTCGTAACTTGGTGAGATCCTATGGTTCTCGGGATTTCGGTACTTTTCCCATAAGTGTCTCCACCGTTCGTCTCAGCTGCTCTCCTGCACGACCACCCAGAGATTAAACTCTGTACGCCCAGATCCTTTCTCTGAACCTCAAGGGTTCCTTCGAACTAAGTTTAGATGTTGCCTATATACATATAAGTATGTTGGAGTAGTTTGAAAATTAAGGTAAGATAGAATTATGGAAGAATTTATCCACATAAGATTTTCTGTTCGAAGTAAACTAGACTGGTGTAATAATGTCATTATGGACAGAAATGTATCTTACCTTCTCTTGAATTCTAAATCTTAAATGAAATTGAATTATGTCATAGATTTAAAATTTTTTTTATGGTGAATTTGAGGTACATTACAATGAACTAATGTTAGATTCAATAAATACTAGCAGAAAAGGCATACTGTATATTCATCAATGCTTCAAATAATCATGTACATCGTACATATATAATACAAGAAGACCATAATTGTTATGTAACTGTATAACAATTAGGTAATCCAACTAAACCAACTATCTTATGATTAGAGTTTTAACATCCCCCCTTAATCATAAGTTTTTTCTTGCCTGAAAAACTGCCACTACTTGACAATCACATGTGTCAAACAAATATTCAAAGGGCTGATTGAAGATGCTCTCTGAACTCTAAAAAAATAGCAGAAGTTGATGTCTTCTACTAAATTGGTGGTTTAAGGGTGACCACAAACTCATTTGGTGGTTTCAGGATGACCACAAACCGAATGTCTATAAGAAGATGATTTATTCTACTAAATGGCATGGTTTTAAGTTGACCATAAACTAACAAGAGCTCAAGGCTCAAACATTTGAAAATGTAACAAGAAGAACTTCATGTCTTCTGCTCAATTGCTGGTTTTAAGCTCACTACAAACCATATCAACAATAGTATGTTTAGGAACAAGACTGCATACCAAGAACTAGGTTGGATACTATCATCTGTTCACAAGCTCTAAATCAAACTTGGAACCTAACTCAAAATCAAACATGGAACCTGACTCAACTAGATTTCCCCCCTATCAGGGACAAGTGGTTCCAATTCCCTTGACCTTCATTCGCAAGTATGGCCAAGAAGAGATCCAACACCAATACTGCATACCAAGAACTAGGTTGCATACTATCATCTGTTCACAGGCTCTAAATCAAACTTGGAACCTGACTCAACTAGATTTCCCCACTGTCAGGGACAAGTGGTTCCAATTCCCTTGACCGCCATTCGCAAGTACGGCCAAGAAGAGATCCAACACATCAAACTATCTTCTGGTAGAGTTGGAAGACTTGATCTTCAACTCAGAAGACTACATCAATTGGGCCTCGATCATACCCTAAATCATCAAATCTTGAAAACATTCATGTCCATCAATTGTGGAAATATCTCCAATCAAGTATGACTGTACTTGGGTATAAATCCGGCGATAAGACTGCTCCAATAAATTGGCTTCCAAATGCCAACACCAATTCCCTAACCATTCAAAATGAAGTTGTTTCCGCTTGCACTTTTGGCACCTTACTGAGGGGTGATTTTTCTTCCCACAAAATCTGCATGGGTGAATATCAAAACAGTTTGACTTATCATGGCCAAACCCGTGACAATGTTTTCACTGTATGGATTCTTTATCTGACTTATTATCATGATTTGAAATATCTGTAACAACATCTTCATCAACAATATCTTGTACCTATTCCTTACCAATATCCTCAAGCTCTGTCATCTTATCATCATTCAAAAAACCTCCACTCACAAAGAAAATAGGTTCGCAATAATTAGGAAAATGAAAAAGGTTGTTAGCATCATTCTCATATCCTAGTCCATATCGATTTCGTTTAAATCGTGATTCTTCCCATGGTTGAACAATTCTAATTTCTTTGCCACATTCATCCGCAAATTTTCCACATTCATCCACAACTTTTTCTGAAACAGCGACTTCATCCAACTCATCTTCATGTTTATGAGTTTCATCACTAGTCAACTGAGCGTCTTCATTATTTTTATCCTTGATGTCATTTTGGTTGTTGAAATCACATTGTTGCTGTCGAATCAAACTTAACTCATCATATAACATTTTGTTTTGAATTTTGAACATATCAATCTTCGTGTGTGTTACTTGTAAACAAGTGATCACCGTACTGAGGGTGCACTTGTTTATTGCAATTCTAGACTCCGTAGGTGAGTTAATTAATGTGTGCAATATTGTAAATATTTATTCAATTCTCGCCATTATGCAGAATATGGAAGAGAGATGTATGTATGTTGATGCCACAAAATTCAATTTTGTATCATGTTGTGCATGCCAAGAGCAATCGTCCGTTGCATGAATGCCAAAAAAACTACAGGATAACCAATAACACACACAAAGATACTAAGACAGAACCCTTTATTCAATTTCAGGTGGGTCTACAAATAACACCAAATACAATTTTTCAAATGCAATTTGTTGGACCCCTTATAACACCTTTACAACCACCTTATAACTTTATTATAACTTCTAAAAAATTCCTTATAACACCTTCACAAAAAATCTTCAAATAAATAACAAACCTTAGAACTCCAATTACAAACAATTTTGTATTTGCAAACATTCTTATAACTCCTTATGTTAAATTTTCCTTTTTCTTGCTTTCTTTATCATAAGGTTTGGTAAAATTTACCATGAAGCATCATCACCCAAACTAGGGCATTGAAAATATACCTCATAATGATTAACTTTAAAATTAATTCCCAAACTCTCTCACTTTATTTAATCATTCATAAATTGGAATTTGATGTGACTTTATAATCACTCTTTTCCTAGATTTGACTTTCTTGGAAGCTTGGCTTTTGGTAATCAAACTTAAATATAAAATGCTCACATTAAAATGTTACCTCAAATTCATGGTTGTGTCATTCATTTCCATCCCATCATCCTTCAAGACTCCATGATAATTGCTTCCAATTGCATGCCATATCCTCGATTCGTTGCACACTCTCATTGTACTTCATCTCCATGGAAAAAATACCATGGATCTCAATATTATCAGGCCCTCGACATGGTTGTTGAATTGATGCTCCCACATGTAGTGTCTTGATTGCTTATGTATTCAGATCCTATAAAAGATGATAGCACTTTTGCATGCAAAATTCTTCTGCGGTGACCTTCAATATTGATTAAATTAGGAATTATGATGTCATTTTGGATGTATGCTTCAGCCCACATCGATCTTTACAAAATTTCATTAAGAAAATATTCTTAATTCGTCTTGGCACTAGGGTAGAAGAGTATATATTTCCCTGAGAAACATTCACTTACACCGTTCCCATGAACCCTGATTTCTTCCCTGATGTTCTAGAGGTCCATGTCGTCTCCTGTTTCCTACACCGTTTCTTTCACAGAGCATTGATCAAGCTTCTGACTTAGGTTTTCTGGAGACCTCTTCAGACTCGACTAGCAAAAACTTGGGAATTTTGAGATTAATGGAGGTGATATTTAAGGCTTGGATGAACCATCTTTTCCTATGTTGAAAACCCACTATCCATTCTGACTTTTATGGAAAACCCAAAATCAAAGGGAGTGATACCTTCAAATTCAATGTGGGGTGAGTATGGAAGCAGATGGGAACAATGATTTCACTGTCGGTTGCTGCCTCAACATCAAAACCACCGGGAGATGAATTTAAGGCCAAAGTAATCAAATTTGATAAACCTTCGAATATTGTTGTTCTTCAATAATCTGTAGGCAATGGGTCGTGAACATTCTTCTTCAGCCTAGTGCATTTCTCTCATCTATCATTTTCATCCAACGTTGATCATGTGAGGAAGAAAATAATCATCAAAGGTAAAATAAATATCAAAATAGAGAAGATAAATAACATGGTAAAACAAAATATCAGACACTAAGAACTATAGTGTTCTATTAAACTATCAGGCTTATAAGATCAATATCATGCTCTGATAAACCAACAGGTCCCTAACATCATCTACATTCTCTGATACCACTGTTAGATTCAATAAATAATGGAAGAAAAGGCATACTCTATATTCATCAATGCTTCAAATAATCATGTACATAGACGTACATATATAATACAAGAAGACCATAACTGTTATGTAACTGTATAACAACTAGGTAAACCAACTAAACCAACTAACTTATGATTAGAGTTTTAACAACTAAAGTATTGAGGCTGTGTCAGTGTCACTATGCTCGAGTGATGGAGCGAGGAGGTTTCAAATGAGTCGTTACTAAAGTTGAACAGGGCAGGGTATGAGAGCCTAGTGGAGATCCAAGGTTGACATTGCTTGAGTTACTAGAATTGAAGAGGGAGGTCTCTCACATGGTGTGTGCAACAAATAGGTGGTAAAAGTGTTTGTGATTATCATACTGCCACAATTCTCTAAAGAAAACACGTTGCAACTTCATTCAAGTGTTATTATCTTGGACAACAATGAATGACAATTGTAATGCAACATGGGAAACTTCGATCACCATGGTTATATACAATATTATTTGGTGCAGTTGGTTGGTATCTAGGTACATGGATATGAAAAGGCAACCCGGTGACTTCGATGATCCAAAAGCGTAAGTGAAAGTTGTTCACCTTCAAGATTTTTTTCGCCCTGCGAATGATATTATTGCAATGTTTGACATCTTTTACATCATAAATAATAAACAACAACTAAAGTGAAGGCCAAAGAATTGGATACATAGTGGATATATCAAAACACACAATCTAATATTTAATAATTTGTTCAAAACCAATGTGTAGAATTCTAGTATTTAAGGTAGAAGATTATATTAAAAAATTGGATACATAGTTGATATATCAAAACACATAATCTAATTACGCTGAAAGGCGTACACCTATTGACAATGAGAACAATTAATGATTCTTTTAATCTTAAATTATAATATGATGGCTACCTATTGAAGATGCTGGCATATTCTTAGTCGTCCTCCAAAATCAATGCCTCAGATTTATTGTTCATAACTTCCTTGCATTTATGAAAGCATCAGTTAACATGTTTACTTTTTTACATTTATCTAATCATATTATAAAATTACTGTAAGGATATATAATTGTCACGTTTAAATGATTAAGGAGAATTAATATCTATACAAGCAACGTTTATATTCCGACCTGTATTTCTAAATCTCTAAACTTTTGTATATAAAGTAGGTATTAAATTTGATTGATTTAAAGTTTTAATATTTTCCATTAAATTCTCCATTTTTCTCAAAGGTTCTTTCCTAGCTTAGTGTTTTCTTTAAGCTCCAACTTTTATATATTCTTAATATTTTTTAGTATTTAAACTTTAGTATTTAAGATTGACATTATATTTTATTAAATTAAAATATATAACATTTTCCATTGAATTTTCTACTTTTGTCAAAGCTCCCTTCCCTTAAACCTGGAATGCCCAATAATTTCATTTTCTTTAACTCCAATTTGATATATTTATACTTGTATTTCTAAATATTTGAATTTCGTTATTGTTAATCAAACTTACTTTATTTTTGTTTAACAACTTATACTTTACTTTATATTTGTTTAACAACTTATTCGTTATTGTTAATCAAATTTACTTTATTTTTCTTTAACAACTTATACTTTAAATATGATATACACTTTTATTTTTTCACAATTTTTATTATAACCTTTAAATTAAATAACCATGCATTCAACGCTGAATTTTATATATAACAACATTTTTTTTTTTTAAATAAAAAAGTGGAACTTGCTATATTAGATTATCGAAAAAGCTTTGACAAGATATACAGTGATATAGGTCTAAGTAACCAAAAATGCTGTCGATTATCGGAAACCAGCATAAGTGGAGAGAATATAACAGTTGCATGATAAAACATGAAAGAAAGTAGCATCTATCCTGCCCAGAGGAAACCAGGACAGATGTCTATAGTCCAATTGCGCATAAAACAATAACACGAAAAGACTAAGAACCAAGAAAGCATAAAAACCTAGGTACCCAGTGACCTATCGCCCTTGCCAATCTGCCACATGGACCCAGCCGGGATGGCAAATGCCTGCGCGTAGAGGGGGCACTTCCGCTAAGATGGAACATTGGAATACACGTCGAGGAGAAAGTCCAGGCGTTGGCCCATGAGAAGGGACCTATGCTCCAGGTCTGCCATGTGGCCTCAGAGTTCGAACACCAGAGCCAGATGCTCTGCACAGAGGAGAGAGCCATGCAAATCACCACCCACATCACTGAGAGGAACATTCCTCAATTCCACAGTTGCTCCCATGCTAGCGTTGAACTCCATCTTCTCCACATCATCCCCTTCATCCTTCCTCGCCGAACGATTATTATCCGCATTCACCTTTGCTCCGGTTGCCTACAAATCATGGCTGGTGGGGCTGTAGTCACCCGGCCAGGGAATTTCTTCAACAATGCAGCCAGGGATATCATCTTCCTGAGTGAAATCGGGTCTGCTTTTGTCTCGGTGAGACGCCTCTATGGCGCGGGGCTCCTCTGCAGTCGATAGGTCCTCCATAAACGGGTCTTCCTCCACGTAACAGGTGGGAAACGCATCCTTATCCCCAGCCTCCTGCCTATCTCCCGGCTTAATTTTCGTGGCTTCTCTACTGCATCCAGCTCCCGACTCTGCAATGGTGGCAAGCAGCACCAATTTCTTATCCCAAACCTTCTTCCGAAGAATGGAGGTCGCCAAAGCCAGAGCACGTTCCAATTTCTCTTTCCGTTGCCGCTGCGCCTTGTGGGCATTCCAGGCCGAGCCACGGCGAGGCCTATTCCACTTTCTAGCCATAGTAGCCGGGGAATGGATGAATGTATAGAGCGGATGCAGCGAGAAGCTAACAAGCCAGGACGAGAGCGGTTGCAGGTACAGAGAAAGAGAAAACCAACTCTGCCCCGGCACATAAGAAAGCAAAATGCCAGGAAGATCCTTACCAAAATGCAACGAGAAGGGAGTGAGCCAGTACGAGAGGTTTACAAGACTGCACTAGAGCATCCATGCGAAGAGAAGAGCCGAAGCAGGAGCAGTCCCGCTCTGTCTGGGCACAAAAGAATGTAAATAACCAGAGGCCAAAGTCACCTGACCCCCCTTAACCCCTGTCATGTTGAGTGCATTGTGGGCGTAAATGGTCGTGCGAGGGAGGAGTCCCTTCGTCGTATAGTTGCAGCTATGGCCGTCCACCATCGTAAATGCAATCTTGTGAGTGGCGACCATTGTCATTTATGGCCGGGCTTAGTGCTAAGCCTAATGTCACAGGAGTGCCTCGTGTCACCCCATCCGTGGATATATAACAACATTTTAGAATTATATATATAACAACATTTTATATTAAGATCTCTATATAAGTTATTATTTTTATAATATGTTAGTTCAAAACCATGTTAAAGCTCTCTGTATAAGTTATTGTTTTTATAATATGTTAGTTCAAAACCAATGTGCAAAAAAGTACGTCCTTTTGCACCATTTTTTTTTAATAATATGTAAATCTAGATTATTTTGAAAATTCATGTATTTATAATTATAAATATAAAGTATGATTTGAAAATCATGCTATATAATAATAATAACTTAAGTAAGTGGATATTGGAATAATTTACATCAAACTAAATTAATTCAATTTAAATTAATTCAATTTGAGATGTTCCATCTATTATCATAAAATAATGTTGATATGTAATCAAATGAAAGGAAAGCAAATTAATCATATTGCATAATTTTAGTTTACAAACAATAAAAAACATGTATTACTAACAAACAATTTTGATTCACATAAAAAGATATTTAGGTTTATATTGAGTATAAAACATGTCTCATCAACGAACAATTATGATTGGGATAAAACGATATTTAGATGTATAAACAATATAAAAATCATAATCATTTTTTTTTGAAAAATATATATTTAAATTTATAAACAAGAATAAATTATAATAATTTTTCATCATAAAAATATATTTGAATCTATACACATTACAAACTTGCGTTAAGATTAAATCGGATTCAATCCTTATCAAAAATAAATGAGAATCATTTATTTAAACAATAAATCTAAATATATT
>SNQJ01S0036819.1:42781-54143 GCA_010110895.2 Picea sitchensis
AAAGATTGTGTTCAGGTATTGGGTTGGTACAACAAGAAGTGAGATTAGATTGTGACAGTCAGAGTGCAATATTCCTGGCAAAGAAACCAACTTATCATTCAAAGAAAAATCATATTGATGTTCAGTATCACTTTGTGAGAGACATGGTTGAGGAAAAGAGGGTGTTGTTGGAAAAGGTTGACACTTTGAAGAATGTTGTAGATTCATTGACAAAGTATGTAAGAACAAAAAATTTCTCCTGATGTAGAGTAACAATGGGAATTTCTTCCCTGGATTGTTGACTATATAATATTGGGACCCTTGGATGCAAAGAAAACAACAAGTGAGAGAATGTTGGGTGTGTGTTATATTCTTTGCATGTGTGTGTGGGCGAGCCAGATTTGACAATTGCGTCTAACGATCCCTCGTAGTAGTGAATTGTTTGTGTTGTGTGTGCCAGGCACTTTCCTAGGGGGGTCCCAGGGGGGGGTGGGTATGCCCCCCCTGGTTATGTGCAACGCCCTGAATTTTTGTTTTTGGGTGGTTTTTTCTATTTTTAGCAGTTTACTAAAAATAATCCTGGTTTTAGGGATTAGGGTTTTGGTATCTACAGAATACCTAAAAACATTGTATATATTGTATAGTGAATGGTGAAATTTGATATAATGAATATAAGAAAAGTTTTCCCAGTTGAGGGTTTCCGGTATAAATCTTTGTGTACTATGTGAATGAGCTATTGATTAAATTTTGTTTTTCTTAAGAATCTATATGCATTTCTTTACTTCACAGGTTTAAAACTTACAAACATTGCCCTAGTGGGAAACCAATTTTTCCACATGGCCATTAAGGTTCAAAGTGTCCATGCAAAACTTAAAAAATTGTAAAGAGCATAAACTGTAAAGTGCTAGATCTAGGATTCCACGCAGGGAGAAAATCCTGTAAGCTAGACTGTGCGTGAAGAATTCAAAAAACTAAAAGGAGATAAACCTCTATAAATCTAGAGCTAAGAAGCCATGCAAGGAAAAAAACTTGTAAATTATACTATCTGGAGACATAAAACATGGGAAACCTGAGCAAGAATAAGCTATCCAGAGCTAGGGTCTAGCCTCTGCTCGTTCCTTTGGTCTTGTGTTGTGTCATTTCCTAAAGAAACTGTGACCTGAATAATTTGTCAGAGATCCCATAGAAGAGACATCAAGAGCTCCCCATGATGAATCAGGTCTTCGTCCTTGTTCTACATCTCTTTGATGGCGCCATTGATGTCCTTAATTGTGCACTTGATGAAATCCAAAGAGTCCTTAAGAGGTTCCATCCTAGTGCATCGGGTGCAAGCAAATGAGGGCAAAGGGGGTGGACGAAAATCGAAGGACGAGGAGGGGGAGTCGGGAGAGGGGATGGACGAGGACAAAGAAGAGAGGGGGGCTGATAGAATGGGTGGAACGAAGGGTGGAGGAGGGTGAGGTGGAGGTTGGTGGTGAGACGACGGCTTTGGGATGAGCTTTGTAGTGAAGCCCAGGGAATTTCCATGAATTTTGAACCAATCAACTCTATAGGAATAAGGATAATACAAGGGAGGTAATTATGGAGTAGTGTCCCATTCAAGAGGGTAGTTTGGAGAGGTGGTACGAGTTGAGGCAAGGGGTAGCTCCAGGTTGGAGGCACAAGAAGAATCCTAAGGAAATATTTGAAGAGTTTGTTTGCCACTACCCCTCGAGCCTCTTTCTTTTGTTGTGTACCAGGCCGACCCCCGTTTATATTTACCTCGAAGTCAAGGCATCGTGAGAAACACTGAAAAATGAAGGTGTAGCTCGAGGCAATTCTTGAGCGTAGGAGAGGATTCGAGCCAGAACTAAGAGGAAAATAAGACTGAAGGATGAGTTCTAGGTGTAGGAGGCTGAGAGAACCAAGGATGGTGAAAGGGCGGAGGAAACTTAAACCAGAGGAAAAGAAGTAGATAGTCCAGAGTAGGAGACCAAGACACGGGAGGCCGAGAGCTCAAATGAGCCATGTCTTTCTAGAAATTGGGCCTAAAACAGCTGAATCAAGCAAGGTGATGGGACTGGTCTTGCATCCATCCCATTGTAATTATCTATCCCATGAAATGGAGTTCCAAAGCGTTAAATTGAGTCGAGTGCAATTGAATTCAGGGGTGCATCTTTCAAGGATTTAATTGCATGGATTAATGGAAGAGGTAAGTGCGGGCTGAGTTGGCGCAAGGTGGCGAGATTTGTGGCCAGGTGTCTGCCTGTCTGGCCATCCACTCATCGTTTCTGATATCACCCCATCCGGGGTCAATAGAGAGCATACTCGTTTCCTTATATTTTTTCTATTTTGCTTATTCTTGTATCTATTTTCTCACATGCTTGTCTCTTTACTCTCTTATTTGAAAAGTATATTTTTATGGACTAATCCTAATCAATTATTTGTCTATAGTGTAGAAGCCTCTATTATAGTAAATATTGTTTTTACTCACTCAAGTGACTAAAATAACCACACAAATTGGTGACTCTCACTTGGATTTCTAACTAATAATTCACCTTTCCTAGGATGTTGGAGATATTTCTGTGATTTGTTTTGTCTTGTAGGTTACTAAGATGACCTTCTCATGGATTGAAACAATCTTTATTTCCTTTTGAATGCGTGGAATTCATCTTTACACCGCACTCGAATTTGCATGAATATCGTGACTATGAAATTTTTGTTTTTTCGAGATCCATGAAATTGTCTGCATACAAACCCATGCGAATCAACTTGTTCAAATTGTTTTTGCTGATTTTTTTTTTTTTTACTTTGAAGTTAGGTGATAATATTTATTTTTATACACTTTCTAAATCGTAGAAAATATGTGTTTAAGTTCATTCTTTCATTGTAGTTAATAAACCTAGTTTGGTAGGTAGGTTAAAAAGAACCAAAATTCTCTTTCCTTATCAAGTGGATTTCTACTTGAGTACATGCAATTTCAATTAGCTATTTTTAATCATTAATTACCTTCTTTTCAGAACTAAGAGTGAATCTTTGCAACCTAGTATGGTCTCTACCTTTCACTTTTGGGGGATCTTGGTAGACCATAAATGTTGAAGTTATCTTCATCCCCCTTTGGAATTCAAAAAAACTTAGGAAAATAATTATTTGGAGTAACACACCCACATATGCGCACATATTCATGTTTTTTTTTTACAATTCAAAACTAGGAAGTTTAAAGAATTGAAAGGAACACCATTGTTCCCATATTTTTGCATTATAGGGAATTTTTTCAAGGTATTTGCAACACAAAAACACTTAGGGAGTTAAAGATTTTGGAGGACTCCAAATGTCCATATCCTCACAATCTAGGACTAGTTTTTATTTTTCACACCTTTTCAATTTTTGCAAAGAACATAGTTACCAACTTAACGCGAACTCTACAGAGTTCTCTTTTTTTGGGGGGTCACATTTTTTACGCTGTTTTTAAAAATGGAGATACTGGTAGCACCCCCCTCTCCCTTTTTAGGTGTTTTTTCAATATTTTAAATTTTCCAATCCACAATGTTTCCACATTATTTTTTTAAATGCTTATTTTTCATCTATTTTCAAAATTTTCAAATTTTTTTTCAATGGAGTTTTTAGTCATTTTTCCATTCTTCTTTCAATCTTAAAAATATTTTTTACCATTTACTTTTTTGAAATTAATATTTTTCATATAATTGTGTCTCCTTAATTAATTTATTGTCCCATACTTTTAAAATATAATGGAAAACATCATTTTTAACACATTTTTTACCTTTACTTCAATACATAGAAAATAATTGTGTTAAATAAAACTAGTTTTGAATATTTAGCAAAATAATATACACTATATATCCATATATAATAAAAACCTATACGTTTTGGTATCTATTCATTTACAATCGCATGTCAAATAAAACATTTTTATGGACATAATTGAACAAAAAAGTGAAAATTTAAAAAAATATTAACATTTTGTTGTTCGTATTTTTATATATTTGAAGTAAAAATATGACAACATTTAATAAAAATTTCCCTAGTATATTGATTCACATACAAATAAAAGGAAAAAGAAAAAAAAAATATTCATCATAAAACAACAATAGATACATATTCATTCTTATTTTAAAATCCGAAAGTCAAAACATTATAATTATAGCTCATCAAAAAATTGCAAAATTGAGCATCGTCTTCAAGGGAATATTAAATCTAATCAACAATATTATATATCTCAAATTCATCATTCTCAACGGACACATTATCATCTTCTTCGACATCATTTTGTGCTTCCATTGTGTCATTTTGCTCTTACATTGGCTCTTTGATATCTGCAAGTTCTCCAAAGTGATCATTTCCAATCAATCCTCCTAATGGTACTTGAGGTTAATTTGACATTTTTTCCAACTTTGATTCACTAAAATATCATTTCCTCAAGCCAACTTCTTGGATTTAATTAGGAAGAGCTAGAATAGCATTGATTCTTTGTTGAATTAAGATGCATTGTATTGGGTTACTTTCAATGGCTATGCAATTTCTTTCATTCTATAAGAAAAACACTAATGTTGTACCTAATCACCAAATAGAAAACAAATAATGGCGTTGAATACTGTAAAAAGACATAAATTAAAAATAATATAAGATTGAAGTACGATTTCATAAATGTTAGATCATAATTCTTACCTGAACCCGAGAACAAATCCAAAACCCAATCTCATTCATTTGAAAATGTATCTATAAGATAATTAACTAATTCTTGTGGTTGTTGATAAATGTTAACCATATCTCCTTTCAAATTATTTTCCTCATATGTTAGATTTCTAACAACAACATTGTAAACCAATAAACTACTAGGTTTCTCTACATCCTTTACATTGACAAAATTAGAATTATAAGAACCATCTTTTGTCCAGGTTGCAAGATGTATACTCTCAAAATCACGTTTAAATGGTTCTGTATTTAATCTCTAAATATTAGGCTTGTGCCTGTAACATAAATAAGGGAAAATTCAATTAACTTGTGAATTAATAAAATTGTTTTCTAATCTTAATTGCTAAACATACACTTTCAATATATTACCAATTAAACTGCATCCTTGTCTTTTATTTTCCCATGAATCTTGATTGTACTAATCTATGTTGCGTGTCTGAATGGAATACCAAAAATATATAAAATGGTGATATTGTGAGTTCTGTAAATCCCATAACCACTTTATTGAAAGCTTGGTAAGTATAAGGCTCAGTATCATATCCAATATTTTGGATATTATAACCATGAGGGATATCCAGAATAACTAAGGAGTATTCTTTTTTAGGAATAATATTTGCAATTTATTCACAATCACCTAATATCACTTTATACTGAACAGGTTCGACCCCATTCCAAATTTAGTGATCAAGGGTGTCATCAAGTTCAATAGTTTGAACATGTCTCCTTCTTTCTCTTTCAAACTTGGTTTTTTGAATAAAACGTTTGAAGGTTTCATGTACTCCATTTTCATTCTTCTTTGTCATGTTTAATGAAACAAAGAAACATAAAGTTATATATATAACTATTAAAATAGAATAGAAATAAATTAACTTACAAACAAATAATATGAATATAATAAATCAACATACAATTTTTAATGCAACAAAAAATTGTTTCAATACTGTTGTAGAGCTTAAATATAGATAGTTGAATTTAATATCATCCCAACTTTCTTCATTGAACATCTTAACCATTTCCTATTGTATTCTCATATACACTTTGTGACTAAATAATTTTTTTTATAATGATATATATAATAAAATACTTAGAACATTGATATGTTAAAATAAAAAAAATATATATATTTCTTGTCCTAACATAAATAAAAATAACTCAATAAACTTAGTTTTTAAATTCATCACACATTTCTTCCATTGACAATTAACCCGACCTTACACGTAATAATATAGCTATGATAATTTTATTCATCCTTCACTCCTTGTATCGTTCTCCAAGGTGTTATAGTCATATCTTCTGGAAGATTTTTTATTCCAGGACCCGTCTTACATATGCCATATATTAATGGTTTATCCTTCTTAACTCTCTGATTTTTTATACTAATATTTTTCCATAGGGTGAACATCTCATCTATCATATCCAGTTCTAAATCCCAATTGAAAATAGTGTTGGGCTCTGTAATGATCCTCCACGTTTCGACGACAAACCTCTTAAAACAAGTGCATTTTTTTTTTTTTGGTGTGTGCGTGTGTACAAGGGTAACAAGACATTATACTCTATGCTGCCACATGACGACAAATCATGACATATGCAACTGCGATATCAACATAAAGATCCAAGACGCATATCAACATCTGCCAACAATGAACAACAATCAACCGACAATTATAAGACTGACTACCCGCCCGTCCTACCCTACAATGGTTAGGACCTCCAAGACACATAAGAAACGCTCAAGCCCAGGTTCCCATCGATTTTAACCATTTAAGGTCTCAGGGCTAGCGACTGTTCTGAGGAACATGGAGGTGTCTACATCCTGCCCGACACAATAAGACCAAGCCTACTAAGCCAATGATAAAAGCATAACCATCACGATCGTAGTCCATAAGGTTATCTACATTAAGGCAATTTGTTATAGTAAATCATTAATAACTCATTAAATTACTCATTACAGTATTGCATGGGAGGTGTACTTTTAATTCAAATTTCAAGACAATGGAAATCAATAAAGCAAGTAAGGAAATTAACACATCTTATTCCAACCTTCATTAGGAGCCCTACAATGCATGTATAAAGTGCATAATATCATTAACGTATGATCTAAATTAGTCTTGAAAACATTTCACTTCGCAATTCTAAATTACCAGTGACAACATGGCATCATCCAATTTTTTCATTTAAAGAACATTACTAAGCAAGTCTAAAATTCAACTGGATTAATAATTAAAGTAAAAGTAATCATCAATCAAAATCTAACTAGTCTGTCAGCCAACCATCTGCATGTCATTATAATTCAAGTATCTAAATTGGAACTGAAAGAAGCATATACTCAACACCCATAAGGATGACAACGCAGGTTAGTAAAATAAGAATTTGTGCTAGCTAAAAAGACATTCTATTTTGTAAAGCATCACTCCTTCCACATCACCCTTTATTATTTACATGGATTATTTTATTTGCTTCCCAATTTCATACAACCACATTCAATAATACCAAAATGAGATAGACACTGGACTTTTACCCAATTTAAAATAAATTCGTTTCTTTTCCAATCAAATCTTTTCAAGTTGTTGAATGCGCTACGAATATCATTTACTTATTTATTTTGGGCTATGCTACATGGTTTTATGCCTAGTTAAGGAGTTGATAACATAAATTACTATTCTAATCGTTTCCAACGATTTGATTATTATTGGATACCTTTACAATTGGTGAATGGGGTATGTTATGATTAGACTGAGGTTGAGTAGTTGATAATCTACACAAGTGCACAAATATTTCAAGAGCATCTCACTGTCTAAGGATTTATTCTTAATTATATAAAACACATATTAATCCCCACCATTAACTATGCTAAAAGCAGATGTTATCTATAATAATTACATATCAATACCATAAAACGATGACCACATTAACATTAACATTACCAGGAATATTAGCATTAAGATAGGTTTAGGATAATTCATAAGTGTGAACTCCATTTTGAAGACTAAATGAATTAAAAAATCCCTCAACTTATTACAACATCGAAATGTTTTAAATTTGATAATAAAATATTTTTAAAGTAGATATTGGAATATTTTAATTATGATATAGATTAAAATATTTTTATTATTAATAATTTTTAAATACCATGTATTGACTCTACTTAAACATAAAATTAATCACAAATATCCTTTATACCAGACTGAAAACAATACCTCTTAACCCAATGAACGGATAAATCAATGAACAGATAAATTAATAGTTAATGCAAATAAATCAAAAGAATATTTAAAATTACATATCATTTTTATGTAAAATCGCTAAAAATCAAATGATTCTGATCGGGTGATAGTACTTCAAAAAGGTTATGTGGAGTGTATTTAAAGGTTGATCCCAACAATCAATTCCTAAAGACCTGTGCCGCAGTGCTTCTAAATTTAAATTCTTATACAAGGATTTACAAGCAGATAATGAGTAAAATAAAAGTAAAATATAAGTATGGGGTGAAGCAGGTGAATTGAAGTGGCACATTCTTTTCTCTGCTCATGGATATTCAGGCCCACCGTTTATAAAAAAAAAAATGCCGACAATAATATAAAAACACCCAGTGTAATATAAAAATGCCCACAGTGATATGGAAATGCCCACAGTGATATAAAAACACCCACTGTGATATAAAAGCACCCAAGGTGATATGAAAATGCCCACTGTGATATAAAAAGGTCCACGGTAATATGAAAATTCCCATTGTGATACAAAAATACCCATTGTAATATTTAAACGCCCACAGTGATATAAAAACACACACGGTAATATGAAAATGCCCACAGTGATATGAAAATGCCCACAGTGATATATAAACGCCCACGGTGATATAAAAACGCCCACGGTGATATGAAAATGCCCATAATGATATATAAACGCCCACTGTGATATAAAAATTCCCATTGTAATATATAAACACCCATAGTAATATTTAAACGCCCACGGTAATATAAAACACAGTCATAAAAACGCCCACAATGGGTACAGGAACGTAGTCAAAAATGCAGGAGATTATGTGGTCAAAATCGTGTGGGTATCCTCCCTAATCGTAGAGAAATACAAACAAAAAAATGTAGAGAAAGGTGTTGAATCGAGTGGGTTTCCTCCATCGAAACAAATGGAAATGCAACAGAAAAACGTAGACCAACAAACGTAAGGCACATCTATAGATCGCACAGAACCAAGGAAGGTCAGCAATGCCGAGGTCATAAAATCTCTTTTATCCAATACCAACATGAAACAATAGATTAAGAAGAATTATTATAATAACTGTAACACAATTACAAACACCGAAGAACAGAAAGGAAAATCAATCAATCCGACGAGAACCCATGCAGAGTTAAGCCAAGTAGTTTTCATCTCACAAGCCAAGATAAAAATGATGATAACAATAAGCGAGGGCCAAGATCCTAATACCTTCTATCATGCAAAATGAAAAACATACCGTTTCTTGATTGCCTGCTCCGGGTGACGTCCACGCGCTCCGTGCCGCTCTCGCTCACCGACTATCGAGACCTCACCGATACCTCGCAGCCAATGCTAGGGGTACTTTGCTTCCCCATTAGCCCCCCGAGCCACAAAGGGGACACACACTATCCATATGGTAAGTCTAGCTCCCAGCTCGCTTTGCCAGGCCGAGCTACCACTCCTATCCGAGCTGGGAAATCCCAACTGTGCACAAGTAAATCAGTCAAGTCACTATTCTAGCAGCATAACATTATGCTAACAACCGATCTTCCTTCTTCCTTCTCTTCCCTTTCTTTTATAGAGTTTTAGAACTTCCATCTTTCCCTAAATCTCATTAAATTTAAGTTTTAATAAAAATCTTCTTAAAACTCTCCTTCGTACAAGTGTTATCCATCTCCCATGTTTCTCCATTAACTATCTTCTTTAATTTATTAAATTATCTTATTTCCCTCACCCACCTAGAGTTACTCCTATTTTTACTCCTAGGTGTCCTTAGATTCCCTTACAGGTTTTAAATACTTTCCCTAAAATGAAGTGGCTAATTTAGTTCAATTTAGAAGGTTTTTAATTGCAGATTCTTTACTAAGTTGACCTCTTGCTTTTTACCATAAGTTCCCCTCTTTCCTTTTTTACACTGCCTTATTCCCTCGTTTCCTAATTTTTATATTTCCCTATTTTACTTTTATTATTAATTTAGTATCTTTTTAAACTATGAAAAGTTAAAATAAATTAATTTCTTCTTGACATTTTATATCCACTTTTTTTTTACTTAAATTCTTACTCTCTTCATTTTACCCCCAAAAATTTATGAAGACCAAAACTATTACTTAAGTGGTTTTTAGTTTAAATTTTATTATTTTATTTTTATAAGGTATATTTTCTTAAGGGTAGACAAAATTTTACCCCTAGTGAAGTTTTAGACTTAGGACATAGATTTTGAACTAGGCGACATTTTAATTAGGGAAGTTGCTTTAAAATTTCTTAAAGTGTTGTATGTATTAGGGCCATCTAGGTTCCTCCCTCTATCATCATCAATGTGACGTGCCCTTCAGGATGCACCACGTGCTCCAAGGGTGCCACTTAGCTCTTTCATTTCTTTTGCACAATGTACCCTTCAGGATGCACCACGTGCTCCAAGGTTGCCACTTTCCTTTTTGTTTCTTTTGCATGACGTGCCCTTCAGGATGCACCACGTGCTCTAAGGGTGCCACTGACTTCTTGACTAATTGGTAGACATCAATAAGCCCCAGAGTCAACACTCTTCCAGGTGAACTTGTGGGAGACTAAGGGCTTCTAAGGAATAATTCCCCCACCTTATTGTGCACCCCTTAGAATTATTGCGAGCGACTGTCGAAGTCTTCCCTCGCAACATCCTGGGTCCTCTCGAACTAGGTAATAGTTAACCTACAATTTGAGCCACGGCTGGAGTGCTAGTAGGCTGTGGCATGGCTGCTATCCACACCTCTCCCTCAACCTCTCTGGTAGTCGTGTGTGTGGCCCATTTACTCCATATGTGAGTCTGGTCGGAAAGCTATCATCAACCTGCATCATCAACAATCATGTCAGAACATGTCCACATCATATCATCTAATAAAATGTACTAAAATCATAGTAAAACAATCAAACCCCAATAACACACTCCCTGACTCGATCCAGAGTCCAAGGGGTTCTGTCGATGCCTCTACATCCTCAAGGTGCAAAACCCTACACACTCAGTAAAATCGAGTCAATAGCACCTGTCTATGTCAATGCAGTAAAACATCATGTCATCTATCATAATGCATCATAATCAAAGACAAAATGTTTTAATATCATAATAGTCTGGATCACTTGCGAGCAAGTGTCCTCAAATAATAAGTTTTCGAAGTGCGCCAGAGTGAGATGTTACATACACCCCCTCTTGGTCTAAACTTCGTCCCGAAGTTTCATAGTATACATGCTGAAATAAGTGTATCACAGTATCATATGTCTATCTATGAAACAAAAATGGAAAATGCTGGTGCATATCATATGCATCCTCCCAGGTCACCAAGTGCGGACTATAATTGTCCCACTGGACCTTGACCTAGTCTATCGTTCGACGTCGTAACTATCGAACGTGATGATCTAAGATGCGGGCCGGCTCAGCTGTGAGCGCTCCCTTGTCTGATACTTGCAAGGAACTCATGTCAATAACATGTGTAGGATCACTAATATA
>SNQJ01S0036819.1:54376-86003 GCA_010110895.2 Picea sitchensis
TAAAATAAATTCGTTGCTTTTCCAATCAAATCTTATCAAGTTGTTGAATGTGCTACGAATATCATTTACTTATTTATTTTGGGCTATGCTACATAGTTTTATGCCTAGTTAAGGAATTGATAACATAAATTACTATTCTAATCATTTCCAATGATTTGATTATTATTGGATACTTTTACAATTGGTGCATAGGGTATGTTATGATTAGACTGAGGTTGAGTAGTTGATAATCTACACAAGAGCAAAAAGATTTCAAGAGCATCTCACTGTTTAAGGATTTATTCTTAATTATATAAAACACATATTAATCCCCACCATTAACTATGCTAAAAGAAGATGTTATCTATAATAATTACATATCAATACCATAAAACGATGACCACATTAACATTAACATTACCGGGAATATTAGCATTAAGATAGGTTTAGGATACTTCATAAGTGTGAACTCCATGTTGAAGACTAAAGGAATTAAAAACTCCCTCAACTTATCACAACATTGAAATGTTTTAAATTTGATAATAAAATATTTTTAAAGTAGATATTGAAATATTTTAATTATGATATAGATTAAAACATTTTTATTATTAATAATTTTTAAATACAATGTATTGACTCTACTTAAACATAAAATTAATCACAAATCTCCTTTATACCAGACTGAAAACAATACCTCTTAACCCAATGAACGGATAAATCAATGAATGGATAAATTAATAGTTAGTGTAAATAAATAAATAAAATATTTAAAATTACATATCAATTTTATGTAAAATCGCTAAAAATCAAATCATTCTGATCAGGTGATAGTACTTAAAAAAGGTTATGTGGAGCGTATTTAAAGGTTGATCCCAACAATCAAGTCCTAAAGACATGTGCCCCAATGCTTCTAAATTTAAATTCTTATACAAGGATTTCCAAGCAGATAATGAGTAAAATAGAAGTAAAATATAAGTATGGGGTGAAGCAGGTGAATTGAAGTGACACATTCTTTTCTCTGCTCATGGATATTCAGGCCCACCGTTTCTATAAAAAAATGCCCAGGGTAATATAAAAACGCCCAGGGTAATATAAAAACGCCCACAATGATATGGAAATGCCCACAGTGATATAAAAATGCCCTTTGTAATATTTAAATGCCCACAGTAATATAAAAATTCCCACGGTGATATGAAAATGCCCACAGTAATATAAAAATGCCCACGGTGATATGAAAATGCCCACAGTGTTATGAAAACGCCCACTGTGATATAAAAACGCCGATGGTAATATGAAAACGCCCACTGTGATATAAAAACGCCCACTATAATATTTAAACACCCACAGTGATATAAAAACGCCCACGATAATATGAAAACGCCCACAGTGATATGAAAATGCCCACAGTGATATATAAATGTCGACGGTGATATAAAAACGCCCACGCTGATATGAAAACTCCCACAGTGATATATAAACGCCCACTGTGATATAAAAATGCCCACTGTAATATATAAACGCCCACAGTAATATTTAAACACCCACAATAATATAAAACACAGTCATAAAAACACCCACAATGGGTACAAGAACGCAGTCAAAAATGCGGGAGATTATGTGGTCGAAATTGCGTGGGTATCCTCCCCAATCGTAGAGAAATACAAACAAAAAAATGCAGAGAAAGGTGTTGAATCGAGTGGGTTTCCTCCATCGAAACGCATGGAAATCCAACAAAAAAACACAAACCAACAAATGTAAGGCACAACTGTAGATTGCATCGAACCAAGGAAGGTCGGCAATGCCGAGGTCATAAAATCTCTTTTATCCAATACCGACATGCAACAACAAAATAAGATGAATTATTATAATAACCCTAACACAATTACAAATGCCGAAGAACAGAAAGGAAAACCAATCAATCCGACGAGAACCCATGCAGAGTTAAGCCAAGTAGTTTTCATCTAGCAAGCCAAGATAAAAATGATGATAACAATAAGAGAGGGCCAAGGTCCTAATACCTTCTATCATGCAAAATGAAAAACATATCGTTGCCTGATCGCCTGCTCTGGGTAACGTCCGCGTGCTCCATGCCTCTCTCACTCACCGACCATCGAGACCCCACTGGTACCTTCCAGCCAATGATAGGGGTACTCTACTTCCTCCTTAGCCCCCCGAGCAACAAAGGGGCCACACACTATCCATATGGTACGTCTAGCTCCCAACTCGCATCGCAAGTCCAATCTACCACTCCTATCCGAGCTGGAAAATCTCAACTCCCCACAAGTAAATCAGTCAAGTCACTATTCTGGCAGCGTAACATTACGCTAACAAACGATCCCCCTTCTTCCTTCTCTTCCCTTTCTTTTATAGAGTTTTAGAACTTCCATATTTCCCTAGATCTCATTAAATTTAAGTTTTAATAAAAATCTTCTAAAAACTCTCCTTCGTACAAGTGTCATCCATCCCCCACGTTTCTCCATTAACTATTTTCTTTAATTTATTAAATTGTTTTCTTTCCCTCACCCACCTAGAGTTACTCTTATTTTTACTCCTAGGTGTCCCTAGATTCCCTTACAGGTTTTAAATACTTTCCCTAAAATGAAGTGGCTAATTTAGTTCAATTTAGAAGGTTCTTAATTGCAGATTCTTTACTAAGTTGACCTCTTGCGTTTTACCATAAGTTTCCCTCTTTCCCTTTTTACGGTGCCTTATTCCCTAATTTCCTAATTTTTATATTTCCCTCTTTTACTTTTATTATTAATTTAGTATCTTTTTAAACTATCAAAAGTTAAAATAAATTAATTTCTTCTTAACATTTTATATCTACCTTTTTTTTATTTAAATTCTTACTCTCTTGATTTTACCCCCAAAAAATTTATGAAGACCAAAACTATTACTTAAGTGGTTTTTAGTTTAAATTTTATTATTTTATTTTTATAAGGTATATTTTCTTGAGGGTAGACAAAATCTTACCCCTAGCGAAGTTTTAGACTTAGGACTTAGATTCTGAACTAGGTGACATTTTAATTAGTGAAGTTGCTTTAAAATTTCTTAAAGTGTTGTCTATCTTAGGGCTATCTAGGTTCCTCCCTCTATCATCATCAACGTGATGTGCCCTTCAGGATGCACCATGTGCTCCAAGGGTGCCACTCGCCTCTTTCATTTCTTTTACATGACGTGCCCTTTAGGATGCACCATGTCCTCCAAGGGTGCCACTCGCATTTTTGTTTCTTTTGCGCTACGTGCCCTGCAGGATGTACCACGTGCTCTAAGGGTGCCACTGACTTCTTGACTGATTGGTAGACATCAATAACCCCTAGAGTCAACACTCCGCCGGGTGAACTTGTGGAAGACTAAGGGATTCTAAGGAATAAGGCCCCCACCTTATTGCATGCCCCTTAGAATCATCATGACCGACTGTCGCAGTCTGCCCTCGCGGCATCGTGGGTCCTCTCGAACTAGGTAATCGTTAACCTACAGTTTGAGCCACAGTGGGAGTGCTAGTAGGTTTTGGCAGGGCTGTTGTCCACACCTCTCCTTCAACCTTTGTGGTAGTCGTGTGTGTGGCCCCTTTACTCCATATGTGAGTCTGGTCGGCAAGCTATTTCCAGCCTGCATCATCAACAATCATGTCATAACATGTCCACATCATATCATCTAATAAAATGTACTAAAATCACAGTAAAACAATCAAACCCCAATAACACACTCCCTAACTCGATCCAGAGTCCAAGGGGTTTTGTCGATGCCTCTGCATCCTCAAGGTCCAAAACCCTGCACACTCAGTAAAACCGAGTCAATAGCACCTGTCTATGTCAATGCAATAAAACATCATGTCATCTATCATAACGCATCATAATCAAAGACAAAATGTTTTAATATCATAATAGTCCGGATCACTTGCGAGCAAGTGTCCTCAAAGAATAAGTTTTCTCTGTGCGCTAGAGCGGGATGTTACAGGCTCTAAATATGTTTTAAAAACAACCTCTATGCATCATCTGAAGGTAGGCATTGGCACAAGAATTTTACTTGTTACCTACATAGGTTTTTACCTTCTGTTTTCAATACCCTTCCTTCAGAGATGCAACACCTGCAAAGGGAAGAACAATCATAACAAAAGGAACGACAGTTGTCCCGTTCAAATGAAAGACATTGCCTGCAAAGGGAACACTAGTCGTTACATTGGACTGAACTAATGTTGTATTAATTGCATTATAGTACTTTCCCAACTATCTAATTTTTCAATCTAAAGTTCGTAAACTCACGAAGCACACGCAAAGTATATGCAGGCCTGAAGATAATTTAACCTAATCTAATGTTTAAGATACACCCTAAATTGAATCATTAATCTAATTCAAGAAGTTGAAACACACGACTTGGAATTGAATTGCGTAAATGAAATTAATCTAGGAATGGAAATCTACATGAATGAAAAGTAGTACAGCATGTGAAGAGTTGAATGACACAACAAGATATGCGAGCTCACACCAATGAAGCAATCTTACATTACAATAATCAAATAAATCTTCATAACAAAATAATGAAATCATGGAAACCAAAACTATGAATCAAAGCTAAGAATCCCTTTCTCTTTCAAACCGTAATGACTACTACTAAATGACTAGTAAATGATTACTCATGACTACCCCCTCATGAAGAGAGAGCACTCTCTTTTATACATGAGAGATTTGAAAATAAGATAAGCATCTCATAATTACAAATCCACTTTTCTCTCAACCAATTTCCCATTATTACAAAATATAATCCCTTCAAATCCTTACACATATCTCTCATATATCTTGGATAAGATATGTTATCCAAATATCCATGATCTTCTCCTTGGAATAGGCTTGAATTATCTCCTCAAATCTTGAAATGGTGGATGAAGTATTCGGGAAGTCTTTTTGAATTAATCCTTCACATTTTCCTACACATCACAAAGCTCACACATTTTTGAGATATAGTATAACATGTCAATTTTCTAATATTTAATCACAAATTCCCTTTTAATACTAAAATGAATAAAGTGGAGAATAATAAGGTGAGACCCAAATATATTTATGAAAATGATATTATGAAAGGTTAATGGGGTGATTAAATTTGAAGAATGATGAAGGGAAAGATAGATGAAAGTATGAAATTTCTGAGCTGCAACATAACCCCCAACTGAACTTGTTGCATGTTTGCATGAAACTATGCACGGATATTCTCAAGAAATTTTGGCATTTGAATGTTGGCTTTGAGTGATGATAATGAATGTTTCCAGGGTGGGATTTACATGAGTAACAAATGAAATTTTCTTATTGTTGGTTCTTGTGTGACAACAATGAATATAAAGAATGTTGGTTGTTGTGTAAACAACATTCATTTTGTTAGTTGTTCTCTTGCTATTATGATAATAATTTACCCATATTATTACTGGAAAATATAAGCTATCAATGTTCATAAGGAAACATCACTGAGTATAAGAAATCCCTTTTTCATATTTGTGAATCATGCCAATATGTATATCAATGCTTATGAAGCAAAGTGCACAGATTATTGTTGGAAAATAAATGTTGGTAAATGGAAAATGAGACTAAAAAAATGGAATAATGGTAGTGGAAAAATGGAGTGATGATAGTGAATATAGAGAATATAGTTCCCTACCCCCCAACTGATTTGGTTTCATGTCCGCATACAACTTGGCATGGGTCATAGAAGTGAAAAGGAAATGGGGCTTAGTGAGGGAATTTTCCAAATTATTCATTGCTAGCTGTTGAGGAATTTCATGATTAAAGTTTAGAAAATAACATACCTCCACTTACCCAAAATTTTGATGAACTATGCAATAGGAATATGGTTGATGCAGCTGCTGGAGCATTGAATATGTCACTGCTAGAGGATCATGTGAAAGGTGATTGATGTTGTAGTTGGGACTATTGTAATTGTTGGATCAAAGAATGTGAAGTGGAGGAATCTGAACTGTTGTTGATGAATCATGGAAAAGAGGAAGTATGAAACTGGAACCGTGGTACTCTCATATAGCTGAAAAATATTGCTGAAACTATTGATGGGGTCATGAAAAAGTGTATAGTATTCATCCACTGCTAATCCCGATGGTACAATTCTAGTCATCTGAATGAATGTTTCAATGTTGAGCATGAAAAGAAGTCATTGGATTATCGACCGTTGATGAATGTCGTTAACCAATGCGAGGGAAACTCACCATTGACTTCGATGAGTGCCAACGTACCCGAGTACATATTACGAAGTGAGAATGAATGAGATGATGTCGAGCCACTTGAAAGATATAATGATCAAGGGACATTGATGTATTCCCATGATTTTCAGTGAGAGAACTTGTCATTAAGGCATGCAAGCCTCTAGGTACTCAAAATGACTCTAGTGTCTATCCCAGATAAGGTATCGAGGTTGATGGGGTAAGACTTGTTGAAGGATGGGCCTTAAAGTATCCGACATATGTCAATGCGAGTTCATACAATATGATTGGTAGGACTATATATGAAAGGATATCGATAGCAACAATTTTTATGACAAGGCAATGTAGTCATGGAAAGGGAGTTGGATGGTTTTATTCATAAGGAAAAATGAACTGAAAAAGAAGGCAAAAATGTATGCGACTCAGAAAAGAATGGGCATGTGTGAAGTCATGACTGATAAGGCGATGGAAAGTGGACTTCAAGACATGGATGACTAATGTTCATTTGAAGGAGAAAAGAGAAGAAATAATTCATGACGCAAAATGGTTTTATGAATGGTCATTGTGTAACAACAACCATCTGATGTTTATGATGACTAACAAATCCTTCAAGCAGTTAACAAAGCATGTTTTTTTTTTCAAAAGTTTTGTGACTCTTGAAAATCACTTTGGCAGCAAAATGTGATCCTCTCTGAACCTGAAAAAACTTAGTACAAATTCCTGCACGAAAACTTGTGAGAAGTTCAAAAAACATAGCATATAGAAAGAAGTACCAATGTGACAAATGAAAGAAATAAAATGTGTTTTTGTACCTATTGTCGTGGCGCACTTGTTTCATCGTTGATTGTGGCGTAGAGTGACTCAAGAAACCAAGTTAGTGTAAATATGTTTGGAGATTATTGTTTTCAGGAATGATGAAAACGTCTCTTTACAATTTTATATTTTTATTGTTGTTTATTTATTTATTTTTATAAGTGTGATTATTCCTAAATAAATTAGAAAAAAATTGAAAATTAAGTAAAGTAGAAGGATTTTGTTTTAAAGTTTTATTTATATATTATTTATTATTTTTAAATTGTAGCGGATTGTGGTAAGGTGGAAGATGTGCATTGATGTGGGTTATGGATTTGCCCAAAAAATGGGTCAATCCTGAAAATGGTGGAAGATGTGCATTGACATGGGTTATGGATTTGCCTAAAAATGGGTTAATCTCGAAAATGGAGGGTGAAAGATTTGAACTCACAATTTTATAGCAACAAATCCAATGCACTACCTCTGGACCATGCAAGTTTATTGTGACATGCAACGGGAACTTTAATTTGGCAGATTATGGAAGAAGAAGGTGGAATAAATAGTGGCATGGATCCCACGACCTCTGCCCAACAAATCAGATCTCTTAGCCTTCGTATGATAATAGATTATTATGATATGAATTGCATTCAAAATATTTTTATTATTGTTTTTGGTTCAGGGTGCTAGAGGCATGTAACAACAAACTTCAGAGATGATTTTCTCACAAACTATAAATTGGATTTGACTAGAATTTTGTGGGCAGGTTCCTATGGTCCCAATACTTCTGCATGCCAAAAATCAGAGCCATCCGATGCACGGATCTCAAGATATAAGAGAAATGGATGAAAGTGATGATGTTGATTTTCTCGAAAATCATGTACTGTATTCAGTTGAAATTTTGTGGGAAGTTTCCTATGGTCCCAATACTTCTTCACACCAAAAATTAGAGCCATCTGATGCATGGACCTCGAGATATAAGAGAAATGGATGGAAGTGATGATGTTGATTTTCTCGAAAACCGTGAACTGGGTTCGGTTGAAATTTTGTGGGAAGGTTCATCAGACTAGTATACAATCCCTGTCCAAAAATCACGAGAACCTAGTTCTCGGTTTGTGAGTTATCTTCAATCTAATTTCTGCATTTTGTATTTTGCATTTTTTTTTTCTTTTGTTTATATTTTTAAAATAAAACTAGAAATTTTATTAGCATTTGAGACAAATCAAACTGAATAAAAATTCTTTAGCAAATGGAGAAAATTAATTTGAAAATTGAAGACCAAAATCAATTAAGCCTTGTGTTAAAATCATCAACAATTCCAAATCATTCATGAAAACAACTCATAGCCATTTCTTTGATCTCTAGTTTCTGATCTTCTAGATCGCAACAAGGCGTAGGAAGACAGCATACTTATTCGAAAGAAAAAAAAAACTGAAAAACAAAAGCATGGTTTTAATCGTTTACCCTACCTACTCTACGTTAATTAAAAATTAGAGATTAGTTACGTGTAATCAAATAGCCAATGTAGACATGTATGAAACAATAATAAGAATATGTTATCTTTCAATTTCGCAAATGACAATCGAAAATATGTATGAACGTGTGAAATTAGTTGTTGAAACTATAAATTAAGAAAATAAAAATAAAAACTAAACATAACTAACCTATTACTCGCTTGAAACCATCGTTCGATCAAGATTTCATAGGCGCAATTTATCTTGCTCAAATCATGCTGCAGCTCCTCATTGTTGTCCTCGACCTCCTGATCACCTAATGGTTCTCCATTAAATATGCCAGATTCTTCGTATGTTGATTCTTTGTTCGCCTCTGGAGGAGAAAATAAGATTTCGGCTGTTGTCAAGATCTCCTCTTCCAGACCTGAATTTTTCTAGAACTTGAGTGAGTTGTTCCAAGATTAAATTCATTGTTAAACCATATTGTTAAAGAGATTCTTACAACACCCAAAACTGAAATCTAAATGAAAAAACTTAAATAAAAACACTCTTACTGAAACGAAAAACAATTACTCTTCACATTTGCAGAAATAAAATGCTCTTGATAGTTTGTAGGGACATTGAGGAGTCTGCTCTCAGGAGCTGCTATGACCCTTCGTACCAACACATGTAGATGACACTTGCAGAAATTAAACACTCTTGCATAAATTTAAATCCACACTTGTAGGAATTGAAACACTATTTGCAGAAATTGAAAATACTCTTGCGGAAATTGAAATTACTCTTACCTAGTTGGCAAGGAGTGCAACATCCTGCTCTTGCGTGCATTGACCAAAATTATTCCTTGAGGACACTTGCTTGCAAGTGATATAGATTATTATACTATTGGTTGTTTGATTATGATTATGAGGCATTATGGATATGATTATATGTTATTTTGTGTATTTACATAGACATGTGCTATTGACTGGGTTCTCCTGACTGTGTAGGATTTTGGACCTCGAGGATGCAGAGGCATCGATGAAACCCCTTGGACTCCGGATCGATTCAGGGAGTGGACTATTGGGGTTCGATTGTTTTAGATATGACATATGTACATATGATTAGATGTTATGATGAATGATTATTATTGTTGACATTATTTGTTGATGATGCAGGCTAACGATAGCTTGTCGACTAGACTCACATGTGCAATAAATGGATCATGCATGAAAACTAGAGACGTTGAGGGGGAGGTGTGGACAACATCCCTGCCACAGCCTACTAGCACTCCCGTCATGGTTAGAACTCTAGGTTAATGATTACCTAGTTCGAGAAGATCCAAGATGCCTCAAGGGAAGACTGCGACAGTTACTCATGATGATTCTAAGGGGCGCGCAATAAGGAAGGGGCCTTATTCCTTAGATTCCCTTAGTATCCCACAAGATCAGCTAGTGGAGTATTGACTCCAGGGGTTTTTTATGTCTACCAAGTCAGTAAAGAGGCGAGTGGCGCCCTTGGAGAACGTAGTTCATCATGAAGGGCATGTTGCACAATGAAAATGGAAAGAGGCAAGTGGCACCCTTGGAGCACGAAGTGCTTCTTGAACAGAACGTTGCTCAAAGAAAATGGAAAGAAGCGAGTGGCACCCTTGGAGAACACAGTGTGTCCTGAAGGGCATGTCACACAAGGAAAACAGAAAGAGGCGAGTGACACCCTTGGAGAACCTAGTGCGTCCTGAAGGGAACGTAGTGTTTCTAACTGATAAGTGAATAAACCTAGACGAACTTAGAATAAATGATGTGACAAGTAAAAATTAAAAACTTTTTTCCCTAATAAAAATGTCGCCCAACCTAGTGAAATTAAAATCTAGGTCTAAGTGACACTTTTTGTAAAAAATAATAATGATAATTAAACATGTGACGAGAAAGGGTTAAGAAATTCAATTAATTTATTAAAATCAAATTATATAAGGGGATTAAAATTTTAAAGGGGAATTGATTGTTTTTCTACATATGCTAATTAAAATTTATTAATTAAAAAGAAAAAGGGGAAAAATGTGATTTTTGTACACTTGCTAATTTGAGTTTTAGTTAAAAAGGGAAAAGAGGGAAACTTAAAAAAACATAGGAAACTAAGGGAAAAGGGGGAAACATAAAGAAAAAGGAAAACGTAAGGAAAAAGTTGAATGACTAACTTAGTAAGGAATCTTTCCTTTAAGAATTTTCTAATTATGAACTTAACTAGGAATTTAGTAAAGGCATAAGTCATTTAAAATGTGTAAGGGAATTTGCGGACACCAAGGAGCAATTTTAGGAATGCTTTTAGGTGGGTAAGGGAAATAGGAGTAATTAAATAATTAATGAAATTAATTTCTGGTGCAACTAGGGGGATGGGTGACATGTGTACGCAGGAAGTTTTTCTGAATTGATTTAATGAAAAATAAATTAAATGGGAAATTGGGAAAAAAGTCAATTAGAAACTCTATAAAAAGGATGGAGGAGGAGGAGTATGGATCAAATCTTTTATGCATAACATTACACTGTGGAATTTTTGTCTTGACTGACTTATCTTGGCGAAGTTGGGATACCCAACTCGGGTAACGAGTGGTAGCTCGACCTTGTGAGGCGAGCTGGGTGCTAGCTATTCTTTGGTTTAGTGTGCATGGCCCCTTTACGGTTCGTTGGGCTTAGGGGGAAGAAGAGCACCACTAGCGTTGGTTGGGAGGTACTGGTGAAGTCACATTGATCGACAAGTGGGAATTGGACGGAGCGCATGCGAGACAATGACTCAGAGTTGTCACCTTGGGCTATGGTACGCGTGCGTTTATTTGAATGGCAGATTATTATTTTTCTTGCGCTTTCATTATTTTACTTATATTTTGTCAAGAAATTAGATTTACTCAGTCTTTTTAATCGATAACTTAAAGTCATCATAGATTTACGCTCGCTTCTTTTGAATTGATTTCCTTGGCAACCCGATCCCTAATTACTATGATTTTTCTATTTTGTGTTATTGATTATCGTGAAGATATTGTGATTTATCTTCCATCCTTATCCCTAGAACATCAGTCCATGCCTGAGCAGTCAACCAGGAGCCAAATCGATGGTCATCACTTCGGTGTTAATAAACCTATAGATTATAATTCCCTACTTTTATGTGCATGGATGATGAGTGAATGATAATGTTTGCCCATCCACCTACCCTTACTTATCTCGACATTGACTGATTCATGGTTGAATGATTGGTATTGCACTTTGTTGTGATTGATTTCTTCTGCGTTTTGGATGGTAAAACTTTGTGTTTTGATTTATGAATCTAAGAGTCTTGATCGATAAATCTCAACGTTTTAATATGTTAATGTATGTGCTTATTTATGTTGTGTCTTCAAAATTACTGTGCCTGAGATTGAATATTTGTTGACAGCGTCTAATTTATAGATTTATTGGGATTATACATGTTTGGATTGCATTTTCATGGTTGTTTTTACTACCTTCAATGCCCCTTTCTACTGTGTTTCGATGGATTTTATCCACCATTTTCGTGCTTCCTTTCACAGGGATTTTTTGATTCTATTATACAATGATTTCATCCTTCTTTGCATGAAAATTTTGCCCTTCTTTCACAATTTTTTCTCCACTATTTTAATGGCATAAGAACAGTCCTTAATCCACGATTGTATTGGCATAAAACACAATATTTTGTCCATGATTTATTGACGCATTGCACAGTTCTACTCCACGATTTTATTTACACATTGCACAGTTTTGCTCCACAATTTATTGGCATAATGCACAGTTTTACACTTCTATTATCACTACGAATCCTATATTTTGTTAGGTAGCAATATATTAATCTTGCTAGACCGACAATTTCTACTATCAATACTGGACAACGTTTTGGCATATCATTATACAATGAGATTATACTATTGACAATATTTATGTAACGATTTATACTATTGAGAACAAGGTCATTTTAATATATAGCATTAGCATTTTAATTTGATTTGATTTTCTGCGATTCAAATGTAGACAACGATTTTATTTATATTGATTACTGTTGTGTTTGATCGTGTTATCATCGTATATATTCTGTTAGACAACAATTATTATATCGATAGACAACATTTATATATTTGGCAACGAGTTTATATAACAGACAGGTTAATATAGAGAGAATTTATATAATGGAAGGACACTGAATGGATTGTTGTACATTTTGGTTGTGCCAAATGTGGTGTTTCTATTATGTAATCGGGTTGTATTTATTGTGTAAAGGCATAGTTTTTCTACTGCGCATTCGATGGTGTTCTATGGTTTAACAGGTGGCGTTTTAATGGCAGCAAAATTTTCCCCTTGATTTAGACTGCGTGTTTACTGATTGGGTTTATATAGGTTGTGTGTATAATGACCACGTTTATATAGACTGCCTGTATAATGACTACATTGACTGCATGTGTCTTTAAGGACAGGGCATGACTGTGTTTTGATGGGGTGGCTATGTGCACCATGTTTTTATTATGATTGGGTATTTTTTAGAAACGTTTTTCTTATACAATTATTATTGGGTGTTGTTCACAATTGTTTTTCTTATAGTTTAAACTTTCTACTAACTATTTTTTGGGATCTTTTATCCGAAATTCAGTAACATTATTAGATCGTAGATTTAGGTTTATATTTTTTTGGGGATGAATATGGATAATTAAGTTTGACGATGTGTGGTTTTAGTTATTGTAAGCCCTTTTTTTTAAGTTATTGAAATTGGATGATATATAAAGCTAGAGTTTTTATCAAGTCAAAATGTTTATATTGTTGACATCATTACATTTGACAACTCACATATATAATGTCTATGTTTTTATATATGTTATCCCCAATATAGTTTCCAGCGAGTTTTTATATTTTTTAGTGTGTTTTGTTATCCCCAATATAGTTACACAGTTTAATAGATAGAAACAACCTAGTCATGCACAGTTCATGTAGATATCAATGAATGAAACAATGGCCACATCATTATCAACACTATTAAATAAGGAAAAATTTATTGAAGGAGTCCCATTTTTATTTTGCAACTCTTAAGAAAATTTGTTTCGCAAAAATCTCCCTTTTAATTACAAGTTCAGGTATAATAAGTTGCTTAAAATCCATTTAAATAGGTTCATGTAAAATAATAAACAATTTACATAGTTTTCTTTATAATAATGTTGAGTAATAAAAACTACACAGTTGGAATTTTGGTCAATAACATAACCAGTCTTTTATTTCATAATTACAGAAAATTAATTACCGAGACCTATAGAAACAATTAAAGTCTTGCTTCTTTTTATTTCCAGACATTGTAATTTTTATATTTGCACGTTTCTAAGGAACAATCATGGACAAGTGAATGTTGGCAACTTACAATTTGAATATAGAGACATTATTGAATATGGACAACAATTATGTATTACGCTTACACCTTCGTGATTATATTATTAAAATTGCTTTTAAAAAATCAAGATAATTATAGAAGAATTTATCCATATTGTTAAGATACCTTAGAGAAAGATATCATTTAACTGTGCATTATTTAATTTGACTGTCAAAGTTGTTATAGTTAAGATCAGACAGAGACATAATTAGTATATAGCAACATCGTGTATTCAAACATCAATAATATAGTCAATAATGTCGAATAGTCAATAAGCAACGTAGATCACGTTTTAATGTTAAGTAGATCACTTTTAATGGATATTTTATATTATTGAAAAGAGTGTTTTTAATTTTTTTAAGAACATTTATTAGTTCACCTTTATGATAATATTTGATATAATGATAACATTTGTAATAGTTCACTCCTTCCCCCTTAGACATCATGCTTAATGGATATTAGGTTATGGTTGTTGGCGAAGTCGTTTAATAACTTGCGCAATTTAATTTGAGTGATGTCAGCTTGTGCCTTGTCGACTTGTTACTTGGGTGCGTGGGTATAGTCTTATGGTCAGTTAATTTGGTCTCCTGGCACGTTGGATTTTTCTTGGGTCATTGGTCCAGTTATTTTATGTTGCACCATGGTTATTGTCACGCCTCTCGCCTAGTGATGACATCATTCCTGAAGAGGGGATCATTGTGTGCCCTAACAGACATAGGAAAAGGATAACCCGTCTGGACTCTGTGCTTCTCAATGTGGGCATTGTTCATCATAATTGATGTTGTAACTTGATTGTAACGCCTTAACGCGTTTTGTTTTGTGTGTCGTAGAGGTTTCTAGTTCATGTTCGTCGAAGCCACTGTGTTGGGTGGTTGATGTTGTCCTCTAGATTGTATGCATTGTCTTTCTTATGTCGGGTGGGTAGTCATCTCTAGATGTCTATTGGTCATCTCACGTTTGTCTAGGTGCATGATGTGGTATTGTGTTAATTCGTTGTTGTCTGTTGTCTGATCTACGTGCGTGGTGTTCATCATCAAGTCATGTTGTTAAACTGTTGTCGTTGTTGTCTTCCTGCCCCCCCCAAAAAAGAATCGCACTTGCTTGCATCACTTGTAGTCGTAACGATGGTGTCATTACACATGGTATTAGTGTGGGTTCAACCCTGCGACTGTGGATTGCCATGCTTTCCACGGAAGCAAACCATTGAGTAATAACCTAACATTCTTTAAAACTTTAACATGTCCATGTGGTGATCTCGTTCAAAGGATGCCTCAGAGGTTCACAGAGTGGTGTCATGGAAGGAGGTGCGACGCCTATGAAAGTGCTCTAGTCCTTGAAATCTAACCCCCATGGGGGAAGAACAAGCCCTTGGGCTGGATTTGATTGTTGTAAGGGATGAAGATGGTCTAACAAGGTCCTTTCGGAGATTATCATAGGTCGTGATTTACCACCTGTACTGATGAGGCTAGGGTGCCTATACCCCTGAGGGCGCACAACGTACTCAGCCAATACTGTTACACTACTACATATGGGTGGATTATTCCACAAAATGTTTCCACGTTTCCATTAGTTTCATCCTTTTTTTAAATAGCGCGGGAATTTCATTGATATTGCCATGAAAATTTGTCAGAATATCGATGAATAGGTTATTTTAACCTAGTCGGAATTTTCATTGCTATTGCCACGAAAGATCATGGCAATAGCAACGCAAATTTTTCCTATCTCAATGGTCAGTGTTAACCTCTACTTGACTACTTTCTCTATATAAGCCTGACTTTATGAGACTTTGCGACACAATTTCTATAGTTGCAACACTATTCTTAGCTTTTGTTTGAGCTATTTATTTTTTCCGTCACCCACCAGTTGAACAAATCCAATTCTCGAACTACATAGCTCAGATTTTGAACTTGCAAGGTTAGTATGTTTTTTATTTATTGATGTACTCATTTAACTTGTAAATTTTTGTTCAAATGTCTAAATTTCATGTAGCTTTTTTTTTCCTTGATAATATATTATATGTGTAGTACCATATTTCATGTCTTTGGTTTTTGGATCTAGTTAGTATATTCTATGGAAAAGGGTATGTGGATTCCATAATATTCTAGGTTTATGGAATCCACATACCCTTTTCCCTTCAATTGTAGCTATATTGTCTCTCTCTTTTCATTGATAAAGATATGAAATTTCTCTTGAAACTCAACCCTGATCGATGAAATGATAGTAATTGATTGCCATTTTCTTCTCTCTTTTATTTTTAAGAAGTAACAAAAAAACACCAACAAAGCTTGATTGAAGCTTTGATACCACTTGTTACATCCCTAGTACCCAAATGGGATCACATTTACATAAATTGAAAATAATATAACAATGACAATAACGGTTGAGATACTTGCACATCTAATGGTTGGCTAACACTTAGTAATTCAATTAAATGAAGGAAGAAATCTCCATGAATAAAATATTGAAGTTGATTGTTATATTTATAAATGATAAGTTATGGTATATATAAGATAGGGAGGAAAATCATGTTTATAACAATAAGATACATAAACACTAACTGTAAGCTTATGTTAGGTATATATGTCGTTATTATATAAAGAAAACATTTGTACACATATGACCTTATTATAAAGATGTCATCTATGTCGTGATTAGGCACTTACCAATCACTTTTAACTAACCACCTTCAACCATATTAGCTTACAGTTATCCACCTTTAACTTTCTCGTCTTATGACTAAGAACCTTTAACAAATGAACTTATGATTATATACCATAGTCTTCCAATATAAATAAAGTATATTTGTTTCAACTTTCTCAATAAAATCAACATGCCCTTTTTTTATATGTGATGTTGTTTCTCTCAATTTTTTATAATCACACACAATTCTAGATGTAGTGATTAACTTTAGTTTGTAGTTGATGTAACTTGTTTATACACTATTAATAAGGATCAATATCTAAAATATAAAAAATTCATGATGAAATCTATGATAACATGATGAAATATACTAGTCAGACAATGAAAAATGAGACCATAACAAAGTGTTTTAGAAAATAAAACTGTGACCACTGTAAGTAGCAGAAAATTATGACCATTTTAATTTACAGGAATCCTGGGGCTAGGGAGCCAGATAGGCTATTCCTAGATGGTTGGGAGGTTAGTCAGTTTTGGCCAGAGCTTCAGCTTGGGGCAGAGTTTTAGAACAACATCTGTTTGAGGTATTTATCATCATTATTATGTTGTGTTAATTATTGTTATATTGTTCATTATTTTTTTATGTTGAATATGTTATTCATTATTATGCTGCTAAATTTTAAATTATGATGAACAGTGAGTTGTTATATGTTGACTAATGAATCGTAAAGAAGTTAGGATAACATTTCTCTATTTAAATTTATGTTTTATAAGGCTCTATTGGAGAGACCTTACAGATGGCATCAGAGCCCAGTTTCAAAAATGAAACCTAGGGCTTGAACAACCACTTAGTTGTGCAAATCAATCCATAAGATAACATGTAACCTAGAACCTAGAAACCATTATTTACAGGGATAAAATCCCCAAGGAACCCATAATTATGAAGCCCTAGAAAATCCCTAATATGAAGATTTGGATACCAACTGATCTCGATTTATAAAGGCTAGCTGGCAGTGTTTGGATTGCAGAAGTGAAACTCTTCACATTCGCTGCAAGTCTTACTACTGCACTCTTGTACCCATTCTGTCATTTTTATCCATGTCTTTAGTGTCTACATTCAATATAATCTGCAGGACTAACAAGGGAATTAAGTGAAGAAGACAGTGAATTAAAATAGAGTTTCTAACAGGTGTACAATAACAACCATTTTTTTTTTTTATAGTGAATAGAGAACAGTAAAGAAATTATGATACCATTTATATATTTAAATTTATGTTTTATAAGGCTCTATTTGGACAGGCCTTGACATTTGTAATAGTGTATTCTTGATAATCCCCCACTAATATGAAGATATTCCTACACTATACATTTTACTTGGTCAAGATCTAATTTTTATGACTTATGAGGAGTGATTGGGGACGATGACCAAACAAACCATGAAGTGACGACATCAAATGACGAGTAATTAGAAATATCTTAGTTAATTTTCCTTTTAAAGAGATAATGAAAGTCAATAACGATTGTTTATAATTATCAAGATATCATAGGTGGGATTCTGTGTATGGCTTAATGAAATTATAATCGATGATGAGAAGATGTTCTAACCAATGGTCAAACGAATAGACCATACATTAATTATGGGGGTTCCTGTATGAAACTTATGAAGAATACATTTGTAAGATAAGTATGTATTTTAATTAATTTAATTACGAGTGGTAATAAAATAGAGTCAAGACATAGTAAGGTTCTTGCTAAAGAAGGTTAGTCACAATCAACATATTAATAGAATAAACATGTTTTAATCAAGTGAAGGTTCAATGGGACCAATATAGCATGGGGTTTTCTATTATAGAAGGCGTTTATAAGTTGTGTTGGAATTATTTAATTATTTATTTATTTCGTTAATGACCTGTAACTTCAGGATGACCTTACAAATGGTAGCAGAGACCTATTTAATGTTTCCTTTTGACTTAGACAACTAGAACTACTTAAGACCTAATCACCTTTTATTTTTATTAATTGTGAAACTACTAATGATACACTTGAAATGCTAAGACATATGGACCTATGTGAATGTCAATTCTATTAATGTTAAACGTTATTTGAATTACGATGGATATTATGCAATTTATTCTAACTTGAAAATTTTGACATTTAAAGTTTTTGGTACGTGGATACTGGATTGCGATTATGATTAATGCATTTACATGATGATAATACATGGATATGTATAGGTTTGTGTTATAGACTAATCTGCAGGTCAATAGGCTATGACATAGCTAGAGAATAATGATGATAAAAGGGTGATGTTGTGAACCTCGACCGGGAAACAATATGGTATGAATCTTGTATGTGAAATTATATTGGTTTAAATGCATTGCTATGATATGTGGACCAGTGAAGGTTTTTCAAGTGGTGAGACTACCTAAAACTAAATATGTGATGACAAAATTCCCAGCAACACAGTGCCACTATATGTTCCATGGTAGGGTGTGGACTCTAGTCCTATTAAGAGGGGCGGAGGAATTTCCCACCGTGTATCCTCTGAAACCTAGAGTCATGGGAGGACGGTGTTAGCTCACTCTCCCTTAGACGTGTGATGATGACTGTCAGTTGCTTGTTGGGGAAGCTTGGTCAAGAGAGTTGACACTTCAACTTACAAGTTCTATTTGGAGTTAGGTCAATATAGTTGACACTCCAAGATAGTCCAATAGAGGAAGGATAGGGATGGAAGATGGAAGTAAGTTAGGGAGGAAGGATGAATATAAGTAGTTGAGAGTGTGTGGGCATTTGTCCTTATAGAATAATTTATTGATTTCCTCCTTTTGAAAAGGGAAAAATATATGTATATATGTATATTTATATTTACTTAACTAAACTAAATTTATCTAAGTGAATGTAGCTTGTGCTAAATTATTGTAAATGAGGAATTTCATGAACATTTAAATAGTTTACTATCTTTTATGAAATGAATGGTTTTTTTCATTGGATTCAACGCATACAAGAATTACTTTAGGTGTGATAATTATTTTCATTAGTACATGTACGAGTCCTCTATGTGCTAGCTACACATTTATGCCTTGCATATGTACACTAGTATGTGTAAGTCTTTTAAATTGATGATGTTGCTTATTTGATGTGGATGTATGAATCATGTGTTTTTACCCTTGTATTGTAAATTACTCTAACTCTGGGATGAATTTTCTTGAAGGGTGGGTGTATGTAACAACCCAAATTGATTAATTTTATCCTAATTTTTAAATTTGAATTTAATTAATTATTAAAATATAGTAAATGAGCCTTTTATTATTTTATTATTAAAAGTGGGTGAAGTAATTAATGGGGGGATAAGGTTGTTTGGGAATTAATGGGAGGATAAGTTTTTTGGGGAATTAATGGGAGGATTAGGTTGTTGGGGGGATTAATGAGGGGGACTTGAGAGAGGAGGATAAAAGAGGAGGGGAGCACTTGGAAGAGGATATCATTTTTATTTCGGTTTGAGAATTTTTTAAAGATAGAGGGACAAGGTGGAGGGAAAAACAATTTTGGACTGCATCTGTATTTCTAGTTTTACTGACAGCTTGCTTGAGGACATTCACAGGGGGCACCTGTTGCTGGGAATTTTGGGCTCGGGGGCCAGGAAACTGTAAGGAATCCTGGGGCTAGGGAGCCGGATAGGTTGTTCCTAGCTAGCTAGGAGGTTAGTTAGTTTTGGTCAGAGCTTCATCTTGGGGCAGAGTTTCAAAACAACATCTGTTTGAGGTATTTATCATCAATATTATGTTGTGTTAATTATTGTTATATTGTTCATTATTTTTTTATGTTGAATATGTTATTCATTATTATGATTCTAAATTTTAAATTATGATGAACAATGAGTTGTTATATGATGAATAATGAATTGTAAAGAAGTTAGGATAACATTTCTCTATTTAAATTTATGTTTTATAAGGCTCTGTTGGAGAGACCTTACATGCTATGATTGTAGAGGCTTGGAAAAAAAATATGTTTAATAACAACAACTCAAAGACATTGTTGGGAGAAGGGGAACACCGAAGGGGGTTATGAATATCGTCCCTTGGTAAGAGGATTCAATATTTAATGTATTCTCTGTAATAATCAATATGTCAAGAATTTTAGTAATATTTCTCATCGGGATTTTTATATTTTCTATACACACTAACTTTTCTACATTGTTTTTAAATATATAGACAATGCCCCCCAAATGTCGACCTCCAGAGAGTTATTTTCCAAGTACTAGCAGAAATACTACTTTACAGGGAGATGAACTTCGAGATCAGAATATTGAAGCTGTTGATCAAGTTATTAATAATGATATGGATGGAGATAACATTAGTGATTCAAATAAGGAAGATGAGATACATTGATTGATCCAAGACACATTTTCTCCAATGGATGAGGACAACGAAGATGATAGTCATGATGTTGATCCTCTACTCGAGAAGTCACGTCAACCTCTTTATGAAGGATCAACAACAAATCTTTTATCTGCTATATTTTTGTTGGTGAATCTGAAGGTTTTGAATGGTTTATTAAACACATGTCTCAAACAGATACTAAGATATTTAATTTGTTAATTATTTACGCCTGCATGTTCACAAATACTTAAAAGGTTCAATTTTTTCCTATATTGCTATTGTTTTCTAATTTGTAAATTAGTATATTGGATGAGATATTGATGATTAATATTGTTTACATTGACTTATTGTTTAGAATTTTGTAGATTGTTAGGTGAAGTTATATTACCGACGTCAAATATTTTTCCACGCTCATATCGAGAAATATCCATGATTATGAAAGAAATTGGAATGGACTATCAGGCTATTGATGCATGTCCTAATGATAATATCATATATTATGGACAATATGCATTAGAAAATGAATGCCCACAATATCAAATAAGTAGATATCGAACCGATAAAGCGTCAAAGAAGGTTCCTCACAAAGTTCTTCGTTATATTATGATAATTCCATGTTTCCATTGGTTGTTCAGGTGGCAAAGTATAGCACAGTTTATGGATTTCCATGCAAAGAATAGAAGTAGAGACGATGTTCTTCGAATGCCTGCAAATGGTTCTGCATTGAGCTACATCGAAGAAAAGTGGCCAATTTTTAAAGAAGAACCTCGTAATGTTAAACTTTCGTTGGCAGCTGATGGTTTCAATCCATTTGGAGAGCTTCGTTCTACGTACTCATTGTGGCATGTTTTTGTTATAAACAATAACCTTCCTCCTTGGATGTCGATCAAGAGAGAGCACACAATATTGGAAATGATTGTTCCAAGTATTTAATTATCTTTTATTTCCATTAAAGTATGACAAAATATTGCATTTATTTGTTTCGTGCATGGTAATTATTTCTTTTATATATAATGACATCTAGATAAGTATAATTAATCATGTAGTATGTTGAACCAATTAGGTAGGTACCAGGTTAAATATATGAACATATATATTGAGCCTCTCATCAATGAGTTGTTGAAGTTATGGGCTGGTGTCACTATGTATGACATCTCTAAACCAATAGAGAAAAAATGATTTCAATTCCATGGAATACTATCATGGACAAGTCATGATGCTCTTGGTTTAACACATTTTTGTGGTATATTGTTACTTTATTTTGTGATTTAATATTATATATATTTATTGAAAAAATCATGCATTATTTTAAATTGTAACTCTAATTTGATGCTACATTAATTCATATATCTTGTAGGTATTCAAACAAAGCGTAAATGTGCATGCCTAGTTTGTGGTCTGAGGATAAAATATCGTCGTTCAATGAGTTTAGAAAAGGAAGTGTTTGATGAGTATAGGCACTTTCTGCCTAAGAACCATAGTTATTGAACTACATACAAAACAAATTTCAATGGTAAAGAAGAAAATGGAAAAAACCACGAAGAGTGCCACCTTGCCTATGGAAGTTGGACTATATTAGAAATCGTCAAGGTATGGAAATTATTTATGTATGACCTATTATATAAATCTTTGGTTAATTTCATTAGTATTAATTTCATTTTGTCCCATTAATTAGNTAACACATTTTTGTGGTATATTGTTACTTTATTTTGTGATTTAATATTATATATATTTATTGAAAAAATCATGCATTATTTTAAATTGTAACTCTAATTTGATGCTACATTAATTCATATATCTTGTAGGTATTCAAACAAAGCGTAAATGTGCATGCCTAGTTTGTGGTCTGAGGATAAAATATCGTCGTTCAATGAGTTTAGAAAAGGAAGTGTTTGATGAGTATAGGCACTTTCTGCCTAAGAACCATAGTTATTGAACTACATACAAAACAAATTTCAATGGTAAAGAAGAAAATGGAAAAAACCACGAAGAGTGCCACCTTGCCTATGGAAGTTGGACTATATTAGAAATCGTCAAGGTATGGAAATTATTTATGTATGACCTATTATATAAATCTTTGGTTAATTTCATTAGTATTAATTTCATTTTGTCCCATTAATTAGTGTTAATTTCAATTTGTTGATGTTTCATGAATGTCGTTAAGGCACGAATGGGCTTCCGCGAGGAATGAAAAGTTACCTGATGCAATTCAGTAGATTAACATACTATGAGCACCTACATATAGTTCATTTGTTTGATACAATGCATATCGGGAAAAACATAACAGAATTGGTATGGTGAATATTAGATGGAAGAACTGACAAAGAGAGAATTGGAAATATTTGTTGTGACATCCAGGAAGCTAATAACGCATTGCAAAGTGTTAATATTAATTCTAATGGCAATGGTCGTGAACATAATACTAGTCTTCCTTGGTTATTGACGGAGCAATAGAGCAATATTTTAAAAGAGGTCATTCGAAAAATTAGGTTTTTGATGGGATTTTCGTCGAACATACAAAATATATTAACTAAAAATGGTGATTTTTGTGGGGTTAAAACACATGAATGGCATACATTCATTAAGGTAATTAGTAGGTTATAATATATTTCCTTATTGGTATGCATTTTTGGCGCAACCTTCCCCACTCCTCGGAGAATGATCGCTCCCACCAGGACCTTCTTTCTTTTTGGCCCGAAGAACTCAATGGTTATTCTAATTCCCAATCAGGAATTTTGCACCCCATAGGTTCTCTCAACTTTTATCCTCTCTACTTCCTCTCGAGGGATCGATGCTCATGATTTCCCGAGTCCCACAGTCAAGCACTGCCCCTTTGGATCCCCGGAATCTAATATCTTGGTCGATGCTGACCTTTCTTTCGTCTATCGGAACTTTGGTTCTTTTGTCGCAGCTTCACTGTATCACAAGTTCTCCACTCGCGACCTTCAACACTACTCCCTCCACCTTCCGAGTCTCGATGTTTCGAGATGCCGAGACTCCAACAACTCGCTATCTCGCCTTTCGCGACCTCGTCACTTCGCGATATCAACCTCTTGCCCTTCAACTCCCGAGACCCGATGTCCCGAGATCACCTGGCACGTCACCACCCTTGTGGTCCACGTGATCTACGAAATTTCTCGGAACTTCGCACCTCGCGATTTCCACGGTCAAATTTCCAATCGCTTTCACGCAAAACGTCGGTGTGCCTGATCCACGAATAGAGTCACGCTCCTCGTGATTCCGATCGATGCCCCTGCTCTCCCAGACTTTGAACTTCTTCCTCCTTATGCAATCCACTAAACAGAAGAATCTCTCCACGAGACTTGTTCGTCAACCTGCGATGCTTCTTCTTCAACTTGTTCATGAAATTTCTCTCAGCTACCCTTCGACAATTCAAAGGCCTATCTCTCCTGAACTTTCATGACTTCAACTCCCTCAGGAAGAACTCTTTCACGCACCCATTGTGACAAATCTTCAATCACGACTAAGTGATGAAGTCCTTGATCCTGCGCACTCCTGCAGCAGAGATCCTTTAACTCTTTGCTCAGAATCGCAACTCTGGGACTTCGTCTAACCTACGCACGCCTTGCATAGCTTCGGTGCCAAATCTGCACTTTTGAGAACTTAGATCAAAAGTTTCCTCTACTTGAACCCTGCAGTCACGCACTCCTTGCGGACAAATTCAACTTCACTCCTTGCATGAATTCTCTGGTTCAAGATAGAGAAACAATTGAAACTAACTCCTTGTTCTCCCTGACTTTACTTCAACCATGAAATCACATACACAGCATGTAAAAGAAAATGTATGACAAGAAGAAAACAATCGTGAGCGTATCAAAATACACAGAGAGTAACACAACCATGAAATTGAATCAAAGCTTTTCTATTAATTCAATGTCTGCACATGGAGGTTCTGCATACACTTCTTTGCTTGCTCTTCTCTTCTGAATGCTTCTAATGTTACAATGATACAAAGGAGGGTGTCTATATCCGTTTTCCCTCACAATTCTAAAGCTATCAAATCTAAAATTAAAATCCTATCTACCTTCATTAAATCTATTAAGTGCCTTATCTACCTCAGGACGAGAGCTATCCGCTCAAGGTCCATTTACAATATATAAAGTGCGCTTCATTAAATTCCCACATTAATGTTTGGCACAACAATAACAAGGTGAAATTCAAAAAGTATCATGCTGTCTTGAACAACTGTCTCCCATTTTCGCGCTGGCTCACTTGACGTGGGCGATTCTCCTGCATCATACTCCCTCGCTTGAAAAATTTCATGGGCTCCTGCCCATGAGCTCCTGCATGGTGTTTCCATGCCTTTGTATCATCGCTTCATTCTCCCAGCTAGCATCTTCGACTGGGTGATTTTTTCATTTTACCAGATACTCGAAATACTTCTTTCGTCTGGTCTTCTTACCCACTCGCTTGTCCAATATACACTCCATCTGCGGCTTTTCTGCTACTAGTAATTGCTTCTGCCACTGGATCACCGGTTCCTCAATTCTTGTTTCTGCTTCTCCAGTCTTGTATGGGTATAAATATGAAACATTAAATAGCAGAGATATCTCGATGGCATCCGGCAACTCAATTTCATAAGCGTTCTCTCTGAACTTCTTCAGGACTCTGCATGGCCCAATTTTCTTCATCTTCAATTTGTTATATGTTCCATTTGGGAACCTTTCCTTCCTCAAGTGTGCTAGAACAAGATCCCCAACTTCGAATTGAAGTTGTCTTTTCCGCTGATCATCTCTGCGCTTGTACTCCTGATTTGAATTCATCAGTCCTTGCTTCACCCTGCCGTGAAGTTCCTTCATCGCTTCAGCAAATTCTTCTGCGCTCGCACTGCTAGTCGCAGTCTCTTCTGACTCCCTGAGTTCAGAAATTCCCCTCGGTTGTGTTCCATACACAATCTGAAATGGACTTTTGCCTGTACTTTGATTCACAGAATCGTTGTATGCAAACTCTGCCTGCGACAATATGTTGTCCCAGCTGCTATGGTGTTCCATTACCAAGCTCCTTAGCAAGTCTCCAAGACTTCTGTTGACCACCTCGGTTTGTCCGTCTATCTGCAGATGGTAAGATGAACTAAACACTAAGTTTTTCCCTAGATTCTTCCATAGCGTCCTCCAAAAATGACCTATGAATTTGGTATCCCTGTCCGAGACTATGCTTCTCGGTAATCCATGAAGTCTAACAACATCTTTGAAAAACAAATTTGCGACGTGGGTTGCATCGCTGGTCTTTTGACACGGAACAAAATGTGCCATCTTCGAAAATCTATCTACCACCACAAAGATGGAATCAACCCCTCTCTGCGTCCTCGGTAAACCCAATACAAAATCCATGCTTATTGCTTCCCATGGTCTCTTGGGTATGGGTAATGGCTGATAAAACCCCACATTTTGCTTTCGACTTTTCGAATGCTGACAAATTCGACACCTACCAACAAACTTCTTGACATCTGCTCGCATGCCTGGCCAAAAATAAGATTCGCTCAACTTTGCGAATGTTTTTTCATGGCCAAAATGCCCTGCTAATCCTCCACTGTGTTTTTCCTTTACCAAATTCTTCCTCATGGAGCAATTCAGAATACACAGCTGATTGCCTCTAAACAACAATCCTTCTTGGATCATGTAATCTATCCACGGGCTCCGGTCTCTGAGAACTGGATTCTCAGCTGCCTCATATGCCTCTCTGAAATCCGCATCACCTGCATACATGTCTTTAAGATTTTCAAAACCCAACGTTTTGACTCGGAACTCCTACAGCAACAAACATTTTCTGCTCAAAGCATCAGCCACTTTGTTAGCAGTTCCTGAAATGTGTTTTATCACAAATGTGAAACTTTGCATGTACTCTACCCATTTTGCATGCTTCTGATTCAACTTCTCTTGTTGACTTACAAACTGCAATGCATGATTATCGTTGTACAATACAAATTCTTTTGGGATCAAGTAATGCCTCCACTTCTTCAATGCTTGTATGATTGCATAAAACTCTTTATCATACGTGGAGTATTTCAGCTTCGCTTCATCCAGCTTCTCATTGAAATATGCAATTGACCTGTCCTCCTGACTTAAGACCGCTCCTATGGCATATCCACTCGCATCACATTTCACTTGAAATGTCTTCTAAAAATCAGGCAACACCAACACTGGTTGCTCGGTAATCTTTCGCTTCAACAGATTGAAGCTCTTCTGAGCCTCGGTTGTCCAATGAAAAGTCTTGTGCTGCTTCTTCACTGTGTCCATCATTGCGGCGCTAATTCCACTGAAATTCCTGATGAATTTTCTATAGAAACTAGCCAAACCATGGAAACTTCTCACCTCGAAAATGTTTTTGGGTGATGGCCACTTCTTAATCACTTCCACCTTCTCAGGATCCATCTTCAACTCGTTTGCTGAAACAACAAAACCCAAATAAATGAGCTCTGTCTTCATGAAGGAGCACTTCTTCATGTTGACCAACAGCTTCTCTTGCTGTAGCTTTCTCATCACAATGGCCAAATGTTTCAAATGTTCAGCCTTTGTCTTACTGTAGATCAATATATCATCCAGATATATGACTACAAATTTTCCAATGAATTCCTTTAGGACTTCATTCATCAGCCTCATGAATGTGCTTGGTGCGTTTGTTAAGACAAATGGCATGACCAACCATTCGTACAAACCTTCGTTTGTCTTGAATGTTGTCTTCCATTCATCACCTTCCCTCATGCAAATCTGGTGATATTCGCTCTTCAGGTCAATCTTCAAAAAATAATTTGCTCCACTCAAGCAATCCATCAGATCATCCATTCTCGGCAGTGGAAATCTGTATCTGATGGTAATTTTATTTATCGCTCTTGAATCAATGCACATTCTCCATCCTCCATCCTTCTTCGAACTAAGTATTGTCGGAACAACACACGGACTTAGACTCTCCCTGACCAGTCCTTTATCTAGCAGGTCCTGTACCTGCTTCTTGACCTCCTCATTCTCTTGAGGTGTCAATCTATATGCAGCCTTATTCGGCAAACTGGCTCTGGGTATGAGATCGATGTGATGACTCACACTCCTCATCGGTGGCAACGAACGAGGTAATTTGTCCACGATGATATCAATGAACTCTTCCAGCAGTTCTTGAATCTCATCCGGTAAGTCATCCACTCTTGTGCTAGTCAGGACAATTCTCGGCTTCTTGACCACAATTCTTTGTGGTCAAGNCACACTCCTCATCGGTGGCAACGAACGAGGTAATTTGTCCACGATGATATCAATGAACTCTTCCAGCAGTTCTTGAATCTCATCCGGTAAGTCATCCACTCTTGTGCTAGTCAGGACAATTCTCGGCTTCTTGACCACAAAGAATTGTGGATCTTCATTCTTCTCAACCTCTGTAAGAAGCTCCTTCCCACTCATGAGAAGTATGGTGCTGCTTACTTCCGGTTTCACTTCTTTATCCTTTATCGGAAGCAACTTATGGGTTCTCCCATTCTTCTGTAGTGTGTAGGTGTTCATCTTCCCATCATGAATCGCATTTCGGTCATATTTCCATGGTCTACCCAGCAATACATGACCGACATCCATGGGAATAAAATCACATAAAATCTTATCATGGTATCCTCCTATTTTGAATTCAACTAAACATTGTTTAGTGACACTTACCTGGTGTCCTTTTTGTAACCACGAGACTTTATATGGACTCGGGTGCTTATTTGTTTCCAGTTCCAACTTTTCTACCATCTTGGAGGAAACGAGATTGTATGTGCTCTCGTTGTCCACAATGACCTTGCATTTCCTGTCTTTGGCTGTGCAAGCCATTCTGAACAGTCTGCTCCTCTGTACCGAGCTCTCCACCTCTTTTTCAGGTGTGAAAAGAACCTTATGCATCTCAAGCAATCTTCCATTGTCTGCATCTTCTGACTCAGCACCACGCCTCTGCACTTCTGTGATGTGAGCTTCCCCATCATCCTTCTTTTTCTCCGGACACTCAAATGACTTGTGCCCATTTTTCCCACATGTGAAACATGTGATCACTCCTCCTCTTCCTCTACATCGACCTCTAGTAGAAGGAAGTATATTTGCATCAGCATAATCTCCCCGCTGATCATTCTACTGTCCTCTCAGCTCAACATATGGCTGCCTCTGTGAGGTTCCGTCTCTTTCAACTTTACCCTGAGGTTTCTTCCACTCCTCCTTGGGCTTCTGATATTTCTCCTAGGAAACTGCCTTGCCTCTGGGCTGACTCCTGCCTCGCCCTCGTTGTCCTTGCTTTCGGCTCAGCTTCTCCTCGGATTTCAGAGCCATCTGGTATGCATCCTCAACTGTTCGGATGGTTACCATGCTCAATTCATCCTGAATGTCGTATCTCAGACCATTTAGGTATTTGGCTACCTTCTCATCATCACTCTCCCAATGACCTGCTCTGATGTTGAGCTTATAAAACTCTTCGATGTATTCCTTCACCGTCATCAACTTCTGCCTTAGGTTCTGCATTCGCTTGAACAGAGTGGTTTGATAATCCCTCGGGATGAACTTCGCCTTCATCTTCGCGATCATCCTGTCCCAGCTTTCGATCTTCTATTTTCCCTTGGAATGTCTATCTGCCTGTAGCTCATCCCACCACAATTCTGCATGTCCCTTCAACTTCGTGACAACATGCCTAACCTTCTTGTCCTCTTCGATATCCTCATAATTGAAGTAGGTGTCAAGAGATTTGATCTAGTCCAACAACTCTTCTGCATCCAGACTCCCTTCATAGACTGGAATGTCCATTTTGGTCTTTGAACTCATCCTGGAAATGGCTTTGATCAACCGCTCGGTTGATACATCCTCTGCTGTGACCTCTTCATCATGTCCAGCTTCTTCTTCGACCTCAGAATCACTAAGATCCCCCGCACCGAATCTGTGTCTTTGTGCAGTCTCCATCTCCTCAAGCCTTGCTCGGAGATCTCTCATCTGGTGCTCCATTTCTGGATTTCATGTTGGCCTGCCTCTTCTTCTCACCTCCCTGTCTTCTGGTCAGGTGACTGCCTCTCCCTTCTGGGCGGCATGTCAAATTTTTCTTCTCTGCTACCGGAAGCAAAGAATTCCCACTCTGATACCACACTGGCGCAACCTTCCCCACTCCCCGCAGAACGATCGCTCCCACCAGGACCTTCTTTCTTTTCGGCCTAAAGAACTCAATGGTTCTTCTAATTCCCAATCGGGAATTCTGCACCCCACAGGTTCTCTCAGATTTTATCCTCTCTACTTCCTCTCGAGGGATCGACGCTCACGATTTCGTGAGTCCCACAGTCAAGCACTGCCCCTTCGGATCCCCGGAATCCGATATCTCGGTCGATGCTAACCTTTCTTTCGTCTATCGGAACTTCGGTTCTTTTGTCGCAGCCTCGCTGTATCGCAAGTTTTCCACTCACGACCTTCAACACTACTCCCTCCACCTTCCGAGTCCCAATGTTCGTGACCTCGTCACTTCACGAGATCAACCTCTTGCCCTTCAACTCCCGAGACCCGATGTCCCGAGATCACCTGCCACGTCACCACCCTTGTGGTCCACATGATCTACGAAATTTCTCGGAACTTCGCACCTCGCGATTTCCACGGTCAAATTTCCAATCTCTTTCATGCGAAATGCCAATGTGCCTGATCCACGAATAGAGTCACGATCCTCGTGATTCTGATCGATGCCCCTGCTCTGCTGGACTTCAAAATTCTTCCTCCTTACGCAATCCACTAAACAGAAGAATCTATCCACGAGACTCGTTCGTCAACCTGCGATGCTGCTTCTTCAGCCTGTTCATGAAATTTCTCTCGGCTACCCTTCGAAAATTGAAAGGCCTATCTCTCCTGAACTTTCACGACTTCAACTCCCTCAGGAAGAACTCTTTCACGCACCCGTTGTGACAAATCTTCAGTCACGACTAAGTGATGAAGTCCTTGATCCTGCACACTCCTGCAGCAGAAATCCTTCAACTCTTTGCTCAGAATCGCAACTCTGAGACTTCGTCTAACCTACGCATGCCTTGCACCGCTTCAGTGCCAAATCTGTACTTCTGAGAACTTAGATCAAAATTTTCCTCTACTTGAACCCTGCAGTCACGCACTCCTTGCGGACAAATTCAACTGCACTCCTTGTAGGAATTCTCTGGTTCAAGATAGAGAAACAATTGAAACTAACTCCTTGTTCTCCTTGACTTCACTTCAACCATGAAATCACATACACAACATGTAAAAGCAAATGTATGACAAGAAGAAAACAATCATGAGCGTATCAAAATACACAGAGAGTAACACAACCATGGAATTGAATCAAAGCTTTTCTATTAATTCAATGTCTGTACATGGAGGTTCTGCATACACTTCTCTGCTTTCTCTTCTCTTCTGAATGCTGCTAATGTTACAATGATACAAAGGAGGGTGTCTATATCCGTTTTCCCTCACAATTCTAAAGCTATCAAATCTAAAATTAAAATCCTATCTACCTTCATTAAATCTATTAAGTGCCTTATCTACCTCAGGACAATAGCTATCCGCTCAAGGTCCATTTACAATATATAAAGTGCTCTTCATTAAATTCCCACATTAATGTTTGGTGCAACAATAACAAGGTGAAATTCAAAAAGTATCATGCTGTCTTGAACAACTGTCTCCCATTTTCGCGCTGGCTCGCTTGACGTGGGTGATGCTCCTGCATCAATTTTTTGGAAACAAATAATAATTATTTGTTTTTTGTTACAGTATGTTCTACCTTTATCTCTCCCAGACAAATTTGACAACAACATAAAACAAATTATTTATGTACTTGGA
>SNQJ01S0036820.1:0-11963 GCA_010110895.2 Picea sitchensis
AAAACGAGTGGTTTCTTACAGTCGAGAGCTGTCTTTCTATTTGTTTATGGTCTTGATCATCGTGTTTAATCCAGCATGATTTTGATTACTTAAAGAGACATTTGTGTGAGGTTTACCAAGCCTGATCAGGGTTCTGGAAAGTTAAAAAAAAAGGTGTATGTGAGGTTTACCAAGCAGACTCCCACCATCGTGGCTAGCCAAATTTGTCTCTACCTGCTCCTCCTCCACCTGTTAACCCAAATGTATAGATTTCCCCTGCACACTCACCTGTACAATCCTCCCACGCAAGCAAAAGAATCAAAATCGAATCCCACCATATGCATGATAAAGGAAAATTTGTTGTTTCCCCCTCTTCTCCTTCAAGTGATTCAGCCAAATCTGTTTCATCCTACATGCACTTGAAAGATTATTGTTCTCATGTCATCAGTGAGATCAAGCCTCAAGGCTCTACACAACGTAAGGATAATTCAGGAAAGTCAAAAGGGGATAGCAGCAACAAAGAGAAAATTCCCTCTCAAAGTGGCAAATACGGTTTTTTATTAAGGACAGTGGACTGCTGAAGGTTTTGGACAATATACTATTTTTGTATATTTTGGATATTATATGTTTGGATATGATTTGAAATATCATTGATATTTAATTTTCAAATTATGGAAATGATTATGGGAGCCACAAGGAGAGATGTGTATGATTTATTTTCTAGTTATGTTTATTTTTGTTAAAGAAATTAAAGGGAGTCACAAGGGGTCCCACCTACTAATTATTATTTATTAAAAGACCCTTATTATTATTATTATTATTATTATTATTAATTCTTCCCCTAAACTAAAAGTTAGTTGAGTTTTAGTTAACTTAACTAAATGAAGTGGTTGAACTAATTCAACTAATTTGGAATGTATAAAATCCAAATGAGAAGGAAGAACAAGAGGAGAATAGACGGAGAAAGCATACTAAGGTTTGCTCTTTAGTTTTATTGAGATAGTTCAGTTTTCATTCATTCTTCAATTCATTAAAAGTCTAATTCTCTTTTATGAAAACAAGGTCCTATTGTAGACAACAAGATTCAAAGTTGATTTGCATCATTCAGACACTTGTTTTCATAGGTGTTGATCTATCTTTGATATTCTGTGTAGACTTGTTTGTTTATGAATTAAATTTCATGACTGATAAAGGATATTATGCAGAGTCAAGTGGGCAGTAGTCTGTGGCAAGATGATCCAGATTTTAAAGTTCAGTTTTTACTTCCTGTTAGATTCCTTTTGTATGGTTTTCATCGGGGATATCTAAGTTTGACTTTGGTCCAAACTCCCTCAGGGATTTTTGTAAAGAGAACGATTATTTTGATTTCTTGGACTGAAATAAGTGATTGCTAATCTGTCTCATCTGTGTTGATATGTGACTTAGTATTTTTTCTTTTGTCTCCACATTTAATTTTTTTATCTGCTATATTCAAAATTGTATAAAAATTGTATATTTTTGCAACAATCTTTTATTCAAAAAATCATCTGAACCCCTGGTAATTAATACTTGTGGATTCGAAAACATTGTTTGAGGCTATAAACATAGGGTAACATTTACGACTATCTTGCATTAGCCAAACAAGATCTGAAAATGCTTGAGTAAGAAAATTTCATATATTTTCCTCAACAGTACCTTCATGGTACATTTGGATATGGATTGAGATATGTCTCGAGTGGAGATGTGAAGCTGCAGGGATATACTGACTCTGACTGGACAGGGAGTGCAGTGGATTGGAAGAGTACTTCTGGAAGTTGTTTTAGTCTGGAATCAGGCATGATCTAATAGTTGAGCAAGAAGCAGACATCAATGGAACTCAGTACATCAGAAGCAGAGTATATTGTACCAAGTGTGGCAATATGTGAAGCACTGTGGCTCCAGAAGTTTTTAGTTGGGATATTTGATCTAGAATTGGAGCCAACTTTGATACATTGTGACAATCAAAGTTGTGTGAAGATTACCGAGAACCTTGTATTCCATGATAGGTCTAAGCATATATATATCAAATATTATTACATCTGGGACATGGTGCAGAGAGGAGTTGTGGAGCTCTAGTACATATCCATGGACGAGCAGATAGTAGACATCCTCATGAAACCCTTCTAAAGAGTGAAGTATGAGTACTTCAGGGACAATCTTGGAGTGTAATGTCCACCCTCATTGAGAGGGAGGTGTGTTGTGTCTTATCATTCTGGCTAACCTCTCTGGCCAAGGGTTCCCTGGATCAGTCACGTGAAGTGACTAAAGGGGTAATGCACTATTGGTGTTGCTAAGAGAAGAAACATCACACACATCATCGTAAGACTATGGCGGAGGTTGTGTGTCTTGAGACAATAGTTGTGTGCTACTCTGGTGGATGTGTTTCATTGGCGGAGGTTGTGTTACTCCAGATAGTAGTTGTGTGATACTTTAGTGGAAGTGTTCCACTGATGGAGGTTGTGTGACTTCATACAGTAGTTGTGTGCTACTTCAGTGGTTGTGTACCACTCGAGGAGATTGTGTGTCTCTGGACAGTAATTGTGTGCTACTACAGTGAATGTGCTCCACTGGCAGAGGTTGTGTGACTTTGGGCAGTAGCTTTGTGCTACTTCAGTGCTTGTGTATAACTGGGGGAGACTGTGTGTCTCTCGATAGTAGGTGTGCGCTACTACAGTGGATGTGTTTCACTGGCAATGATTGTGTGTCACTGGACAATAGTTTTGTACTACTTGGCAGTAGGTGTGATCTATTGGATGACATTGTAGTAGTTGTGTGCTACTAACTAATTGTCATGGAGATTACCAGATCATTTGGATTTATCTTTGTGTGCTATTGTTTGATCGTAGATACTGTGCCTGATGATTCAAGCTACCAAATGCATTGTAGAAGTCGTGTTCCTGGTAGCAGATTGTAGAGTAATTAGTGGACTACCAGATGAAGACATCGTGAAATATGCCTCCCTAGATAAGAGGGAGTGTTGATGTTTTGGTAGTTGCAAGAGTATCGTTCCCTCCTAGATGACCTTTCTTAGATGCGGAGAAGATTCTGAAAGAAAGAGATCCATTGGACAGATGTTGAAATACCCTAGAAGATAAGTTGACCCAGAAGAATAAAGTATAATGAAAAGACACCTTCCTAGAAGAGAAGTCGACCCAGCTAGAAGGACGGGAAGAATACAAATCAGAAGGCGCCTTAGCTCATTTTTTCACTCACTCACACTCTCCCAGCTACACAAAAGCAAGGCACAAGTTTGGAGGACGTGACACAGTAGTTGCAACTGCACAGTTTATTCTTTTTCAGTCTTTTGGTATCTCTCTCTTATGCGCTACTCCTTGAGGAGGTGCACTACCTTTGTATGGTGTTGTTGCTGCAGTTGGGGTGGTATTTTTGGTTAAGCTAGCACTTGTGCTAGGTTTTATCTGATTGGACTTTCTTTGTGAACTGAATCTATCTAAGAAAGGTTGTTGGGTTTTTCCCCCATTTGGGGTTTTCTCGGGATAAATATCTTGTGTTATTTTATGTCTCTTGTTTATGTTTCTATTGCTCAATACATGATATATATGTTAATGGTAATGAATTAAAAGAACACTAGTAACATTAATTCTCTGTAAATAAGGAAAAATCAACAATGATAACCCTAATACTTTGGAGGAATCCATAAGGAGAGCAAAGCATCTTTATGAGCAGACCAAAGGAAGGTCAGTTTTCCAAAAAGATTGTAATGACAAGATGAAGGCTAAAAAGGATCAAAGGAAGAAAGGTTTCAAGCCACCCTTTTTCAAGAACAACTTCCTAGCAAATTAGCAAGGTCACTTAGCCCAATATGAGCACAAGATTGCAGATTTGTTTGGGAAAATGCCAAGGCAACAACTTGTACAATGTTGGGGATGTGATGGAAATGACTTATATAGGGTCTGCCTTCACAAAGAAGAAATAATGAGGACTATATACAACATCCAGGAGGTTGAAACAATGGAAGATATGGGAGGAAACATGCCAATGATTTATGCAACCTTGAACAAAAATCAAGTAGAATATCAATCCCACGTGATTGAAGTCAAAGGTAAGATTGATAACCAACCCATAGCAATTTTAATTGATTTTGGAGCTATCCATAATTACATAAACTCTAACATTGTTGAAATGTTTTACTTACAAATGAGTAAGCATAATAAATCTTGGTTAGTTGAATTAGCCACAAGGGCTAAGAGGAAAATCAATGAGCTAGTTAAAAATTGTCCAATAGACATGAATGAACTCAGAACAAAGGTAGATGTAAACATCATACCATTGGGTTCATATGATTGTCTAATTGGCATGGATTGGTTGGAAAAACACCATGATGTACTAGACTATTACAACAAGACAAATATGTGTCTTTTTGAAGAAGGAAAGCAAGGACAGGTTCAAGACATTCCAAGAGCTATAGTTGTTAGAGAAATTTCAGCCATGTAGTTGAGAAAGAGTTTCAAGAAGGGATCACATATTTTTGCGGACCATATGGAAAAGGCAACCAAAGATAAAGTGGCAAGTATTGAAGACCATCCAGTCTTGAGGGATTTTGAATATGTTTTTGGGGAAATCACAGAATTTCCACCAAAGAGAGACATTGATTTCTCTATTGATTTGGTGCCAGGATTTTCCCCCAGTTTCCAACATACCTTACAGAATGGGAACACCAAATTTGAAGGAGTGTTTATGTTCAAATTGTTAAATATCTCAACAACAACCTCACAAGGAAAAAATTCCCCTTACATTTTTAAAGAGTTTGTGTTCCTTTGTTATTACTTAAAAAAATTGTGAAAATACATTTTAAAATTATAAAAAAAAAAAACATATTCACAAAAGAAAGATTCCTAAGAAAAGGACTAGGAAATTATTCAAAACAAAAATATATCTTTACAATATTATACAAAAGTAAAGAAAACATCAAATAAGATTAATATATTCCTCACATCCATCACAACATAAGCAAGATTTGGCCATATCATAAGACAGAAAAGATATAATCCCACAATGCAAAGAACTTTACACAAGTATTGCATCCAAAACTAAATGAGAATTTGATAAGCACACTTCAAAAATATCATACTCAGGAATATCAAAGTCTGAGAAATCATTAAAGTTGTGCCCCGAAATAGTTCTCTGGGATTTCTTAAAAAAAAAGTCTAGTTTTATAATGAAGCATAAATTTGAATTAGAAAAAAAACATTCGTCCAAACGGACTAAGATGAGGCTCTAGTGGACCTTTAAAATATAAACCTACACCTGGAAGAAAAAGAGGAAAACTATTAGAAATCAGTTGTGAGTTTTTTATTGAATGAAAAGATGCAAGCTAGATGATTTATAAATGAGAAGTATAAAAGATGAGAAATTGTAAAAAAATGATTGCTTGACTTACTGTGATGGATTATCTCTCTCCCCATTTGCTTGTTGGGATGTCTTTTATACTTTCTTTTGTTGAAACTTCCTGACCAGCTACAACTACTTTCTCTTGATCTAATTTATCTATTTTGATTAAAGCATTATTTAACCAATTTTCAATATATTCTCTCATAGGTGAAACCGTTATCTCTTGTCTCATTTTCATATCAAATAATGGATTTTCAAGATATTTAAAATCCATTGTAAGAGTTGATGGAAGGTATCTTCAATATCATCATTTTTGTTAACATAACGAACCAACCAACTCTCTACATTTGTCTCCAAATATTCAATCAAGTCGTTGAAATTGGATGTTGATGTAATCTTTAACAAGTACATATTTTATTTCATTTATTCCTTTGATTGGAGTATTGAATTCATAATTAAGTGTGGGTCATCTGTGTCTTCAATCGACCCAACTATTTCTAACTCAATTAACTTTAAATATAATTCACCCCTTTTTACACTAATAACATCATAGTTGGCCAACATTTCTTTTAAAATTTTGATTCTCTTGAGCCAACATGCCTTTAACTGTGTCAAATGGATTGCCAAAGAAAAATCCTCTTGTTTTCTCCGAAATTCACTAAGACTTGAAACCTTTGCACTAAAAGTAGAAATAGATCCTTTGTAAAAGTCTTCATCATTTTCAAGGTATGCTTGAAGATACTACCTGAAATGTGTCATTCTCAAGCCTAAAGAAACAAAGTTGTTTGCCAATTCCCAAGTTTCATGAATCAAAGACATTCTCTTTTGGATATTGTCACCAACATAACTCCTAATAGTAGCTAGCAAACTTGATGTTCCTTTTAATCTTGAGTTTTATTTGGGTCTTCCTTCAAGAGTTCTCAAGGGTTGTATGGTGGCAATAGGACTAGCAAACAATGGTGGGGGCATAAGGGAATTTTCCAATTCTCTTAATATGTCCTTTAGATTTACATTTTCATTTTCTACATCTCCGATTGAGAACTTTAAATCTTTTCATGTGGTCTCGTGGAGTTCCATGACTTTGGAGGGTGGAACCCCTTGAAAATCAAATTATGAATTCCATTTTTCTTGAATTTTCTTATTTTTTGAATTGACCTTTTCAATGACTAACTTTCTTGAATTTTTATTGAATGTAGCACGATGTAGGGTAATGGACTCTTCTTCAAATATGATTGGCTCTTGAATAGCCAATTCTCTTGTAATTGTTATGTATTCTTGCATCCTCTATTCTTACCCTGCAACTTATATTTCTTCAATGTTTACATCGAGTTCCATATCTTCCAGGATGATTTCATTTCCAGGTATGTCTTCACTTTCTCCCTCTTTATTTGTACCTCTTTTCCTCTTACTAGAAATTGGTAGAGTGTTCATTTTCTCAAGATTTCCCCTAGGAGGGTTTCGTTCTCCTCCATCATTGGAATTATCAATCGAAGACTTTCTTTGTTCTTGAAATGAATTATGGGGTTTTCCTTTGGGTGGGCCAATTTTTTAAGAGACATTTGGTGACAATGAACTTCTTTCATTTACAACTCTTCCTTGTTGTCTGAGTTGAACATTGGTATTGATTATTGTCTCAATATCTTCTTGCATTTTTTCCACAGGTAACCCTTGAGGGTTTTGACTGTCACCTTCTTCTTCTCAAATAAAAATGTTTTGTAAAATGATACGCTATATCCTATTGATGTCACGTGTGTCATAAATACTCGATAAGGGTCAAAAATCTTGATTTAATTTTCTTTCTTGAGATTAAATAAATCAAACTGATTTGAGATTTCATCAAGATGGGAAATGTTTTTTACAGTTGTTTCTCCAATTTTCCTTGGTAATGGGATGAATTGTTTTTTTTTCATTTTCTCATTAAAGAAGTGAGCCCAAAATTTATATTGTTTGCATATCTCAACTATAAATATTCTATCAGAAACATAGTATGGCAAGTATGAAGGTTTCTCGTGTGAACAATAGAGTTTGATAATCCTAAATTTTTCCATGGCTTCAAAAATTCTTTCCCGCCTAATAAAGATGTAGCTTCCAGAGATAATCTTGATGTACTGGGTCCATGAATTAGCTTTTTAAAAGAAGAGATAAAATCAGTGTGCCCTTCATAGAAGTGATATGCAGCGTTTTGTTTCCAAAGTGCAAGACACCACATTTATGTAGGGTTGAGTTTACAATTAATCTGTTTGGCCAAGGGTAGGCCTTTGAAAACGTGACAGTAAGTCACGACAAAAATCAAATATGAAGACATATAAAACTTTTTATTCTTTCGAAAATTTCCCAACTAAAAAGATAACTCACTTGAACAAATTTTGTTGGGCTTGGTGGGGAATGAAAAATATCACAACAATATGAAATAAACCCTTTGGTGGAGTTGCCATATAGATCTTCTTGTAATTCTAAAATATTTTTGGTGGAGTCTTCAAGGCATCTTTCTTCAAAATCTGGGGTTTTAATAATGGAGTCGTCGGGGAGATCATTCTCTTGGACCTTGGATGGTTCTTGTGCCCAAAAATGTAATAACATATCTTCAAGGCCATATGATGTTCATTGAATGATGTTTTCAAGAATATAATTCATCTTAAACCATTCAGCTAGAAACCTATCAAATCTCTTTCAAATACTTGAACCAATCAGCTTCTAGTTTCTTCAATAATATCCAACCATAAATAAAAGTATTAGATTTCTTAAAAATGAATCTCTCTCCCATATATGAATCTAATTCCCCAGTATGGTCACCAAAAATGTTGATATGTTTTCCTGTCAAGTGAAAATGACCAACATTGAGAGAAAATCTTGTGGGGTACAAGAAAGACTCTCCTCATTTTTATAGAGGTGGTACTCCTCTTTCTTGATATATGGAAGATTCTTCTTATAACCTTAGATGCATGCAATATAAAATCCCAACAAATCCTCCATAAAACTCATATATACGTACATACAAATTTTTATGTGCATATGTGTTAGCACTAGAAGTCACCCTCAGATTGCATAGAAGGTAAGATCAGTACCCATCAGTTTATACAGTAAATGTAAATGAGTTTAGGTGGTCAAATGGAGAAGACTCAATGATAATAACGTTAGACTAACTCAAAAATCTAGACTAGCATGCATAAGCAATTGAGGTTTGGAATCAACTTCAACCAGTAAGTTGGAGTAAGGGTGAATAGAGGGAAGACTTTGGTGAGGAGAGTGTAGAGGTCAGTTATAGACATCAGGTCTTCTAGCAGCCTAAGGAGGAAAAACTTAAATGCAAGATCCTCTTGAATTCAAATCTCAAAGAAACTGAAAGAAATTATAACAACACTATAATATAACATTCATCATAATACAATCATAACAATCCATGTGAATTAGTCAATCATGAACTCTCTCAATATCAGAGGCAAATAAGATGGAGCAAGAAATATGACTTAGATTAACCAAGATGTCTCAAAAACAAATACATAACTAGAGAACCAGTGTTCTTCCTCAAAATATTACAATAACAGGAATCCTAGCTCAACCATTTGACCTTAACAAAATATCAAAACTAAGTATATATACTCAAAACTGCTGCAACTACCAGGAGCGTGATCGAACCCCTGCATTCAAAGTTTCCATTCGTCACCCTCTCTGTCAGACTGTGTAGGCCTCCTTATGTCAGACGTGACACAGGCGCAGTTAGGCATTTTACAGGAAAATCTATCCAGGAGAAAGCTTCGAGTGGACAATCTGCCTTTATGGTTGATCTCTGCAACGCTTTCCATTTATGGGGTGAGACGAGGTCTCAACTATCGACCCCATATTCAATAACTTCCTTCATTGGGATAAAGACAAGGCCTGACACTCATGAATGTTTCCAGGCAGTGCCCACAACTTCTTCAAGTCAATCCTGACGCCTCGAGGTTCTACAAATCTTCTTTTGTGATCAATACAGACACTTTCGGCCTTTGGCGCAACTCCTCTCCCTCACTCCATCTTCAATGTGACCTAGGGACATGACCCTATGAAATTGCGTGATTGCGGGCGCGACCATGGGTGGATTGAAAACAAATCGTTTTTGTCCCCGCAATTCACCATGAACCGCCATGCGTCCCTTTCCAAAAACCACGATTCTGATTGCGACCCGTCCTTGAAATTTTAAAACGTGTGCACCTTCCGACCCCGCAATGGGGTATGATCGTTGATCTTATGATATGAGATGAGGCTCCCTGATCAACGGCCTAGCTATGGCACTTAATATTGACGGATCAGATATTCCCTCTTCGAATCAACAACTGAGATCTACTTCGCGAATCGACCTTTGGGAATTTCAATTCTGAAACCACATTTCCCTCTAAGCAAAACCTCTGGAGCTGAGGATCTGATGACACGTGGTATTATGGATTTGGACGACCGAGATCCACTTCGGGTCTTTGGGACTTCAGGAAAATCAAAACTCAAATCTGGCTTACTTCTCCATGCGCTTTTACCCGGAGTCGTGGATCTGATGACACATGGCTCTGGTTGATCAACGGCTCAGATCCATTTCGAGCCTTCGGGACTTCGGGCCTTCAGGATTTCTAAGCACTTTTCATTTCAAATCTCTCAAAGCTCATTTCCCTAAACACTTGGATCAACTGCCACATTTCCCCTTTAAGATCGATGGCTCGCATTCACTTCGGGGTCTTTTGTTCTCGCGTTATACTTCGTGCAAGTTTGCACTCCTGAACATCTGTGAGCCGCTGATCTAGACTGTTCCCAGAATCTTCGTCGCTGAAAGATTAAAAGTGTATTTTTCTTATGCTTCAATATCGAAATAGATTGTTTAAGAAAGTTGTGCTTTGTGTTCATGGTTGTGACCTGCATGATCAAGGATTTGGATGACTGGCTATGAGATGAGAAAACAGGGAGACCAAGGCCCACAAATGAACAAGGGCAAACAGAAAATGATTTTATCAGCCGAAGGGGGAAAAACTTCAAGACTCGGCCTGCGAAAAGGATAGAGATAGGGCAAAAATTCAGACTTAGGTAGAAACCACAAACCCACAGGACTCTAACAAGTTCATGTGATAGCATTTGGCTCCACAAGGGATGGCATGCTCCCTATGAGCTGTCAAGAACCAGTAGTTCCAGTGCCTTAGTTGTTGGGTTATGGAGTCGAGCTCAAAACATTTCTCCAAAGGCCGACATGTACACTATTCTACTTATAAAAAGGAAAACAAACACATATGCTCCAGAAAGAGCTTATTTATGTACAATCCTAGGCTAACTAATTTTTACAAAGCGTTAGGTGAAAGAAAACTTCCACCATAACCACCCAGACTGTTCGGTAATATAATTCTTCTATTTACTGAAAATGATCCACAAAAGGTAAAGGAAGTATGACAACATAAATAAAACATGCCTTGGAACACTGACAATACCCCCAAATGATGATAAGATGAATAAATTTGCAGGCTCCAATGCTTTTGGAAAACATAGCTCCATATATAACCCCAGAGGGTCAAAAAAATTATAATCAGGAAAGCTAAACTGGTAAGAAATTACCTCCTGTCCTTCATTGTTGCTCACCCGTCGTTCGATGTTCTCAGAGTATACAGGTGGGTGGAGGACAGATGCAGGTTGGTTAATCCCAGGTGATATTTTCTCACTTACAGGCTTTTGACAAGAGATAAACTACACATTTAGCTCCTCCTTTTCTCCTCCATGGCTCTCCCAAGGATCAGAGTCATACTCATCATAAACAAGAGCCATGTAAAATCTCTTCTCTTCATCATCTTCATTGGGATATTCATAAAAAATTGGTTGTTCTTGGTTAGTATTTGAAACAACTTCTTTATCATAAGCAGGACTGCCAGAAACATCAATTTCCAGGACAGGAATATCCTCTGCATTTTCTTTATAAGAGCAGCAAACAAACTTTGTCTTTGACTCTAAAAAACTAGGAAAAAACATAGACGAATCTTCCCTAGCTTTTGTTGCTACCTTTTCATCTATATTTGCTTCATAGTTAGGAGAAAAATATTATGCAGAATACACTTGCTCTTCGACATTGGGATATTCAGAATCATGTTGATCTTCATGAACGCTTAAAACAACAGACACGTCTGATATGATGCCAGACTTTTCTATGTTATTTCTATCATAATGAATATCATTCAACACCTCATGCTCTTCATGGCAAATGATTTCTTCCACAATAACAACTTCATCATAAATATGGTATTTGTGACCAACAGAATCTTTATAAAGAAAAGAAAACTCATCACAACAGTTTTCATAAAGATACTCAGTTGAAAAATAAACTTTACAAAATGAATTGAAAGTTGCATGAAAACCTGTCAAAGAGTTGACGCTTGCAATGGAAATAAATCGAGACCAATCATGAGAAATCCCATGTAATGAATACTTGAAAAGCTTAATATGAACATATTCATGCACGATATGAAGTTGATGAATAAAAACATGAAAGTTCAGCAAATGTTCAGCAGGTACTTCCCACTCTTCTCCTTGAAATTTAGGAAGGCTACTTTCCCATTCATCTTTACCAAGTAGTGGGTTAGGGAAACCAACTATTTTTGAAAAATCGCAGAAAG
>SNQJ01S0036820.1:18068-50659 GCA_010110895.2 Picea sitchensis
TGGAGGCTTTTATGTAAACGGCGGCGCTCATCAAAATGGTCAAAACCGTGATGCTGGCGTCACCCTGCGGTCTTTTCCTTTCTCTAAATGCAGCCTCGCGTGAGGAGGTGCGGATGCTCCTGCATCATTAATTAATTAATAAATTGATTTTCTGGTGCAACTAAGGGATCGGGTGACATGTGTACGAGGGAGGTTTATCCTAATTAAATTTAATAAAAACAATCTAATGAGGGTTTGGGAAACTAATCACTGAGAAAACTTTATAAAAATGATGGTGTAGAAGGGGTATGGGGCATGTCTGGTAAGCGTAAGGTTACACTACCGATATGTTTCTCGACTAATTTTTCTTGTGGGAGTTGGGATGCCTAGATCAATCAAAGAGTGGTAGCTTGACCTTGCGAGGCGAGTTGGGAGCTAGTTTTCCCTGGTTTGTGTGTGTGGCCCTTTTGCGACTCGGGGGGCTCAGGGGTAAGAAGAGTACCCCTAGCATTGGTTGGGAGGTACTGGTGAGATCTTAGCGGTTTGCAAACATGAGTTGGACGGAGCGCAGGCATGGGACAACGACTTCAGGATCTTCGCCTTTGGTGACGGTACGCGTATATAAATTTGCATTGTAAATTAGTTAAATTTCTTGTATACGAATATAGATTGATGATTATTGTATTGTATTCCTGGCACAATAGTGGGTAAATTCAGTTGAGATTGTTTACTCCTAATTAAAAATTGTTCAGTTGGTTAAGAAGAAGGTATGGTCATGATTGTTGGTGCAACTCGTTGCCTCGATGGAGTCCTTTCGTTCCCCCTTGATACCCTTCCTCTATCTACTAAATTTCTGGGTATGTGTGAATTATGGTTGCTTGCGTTTTTATTTCAATTTCCCCTTTGAGGCTCTCCCTTTATGTATCCCAAAAGGTGAGGTGGGCAGATGCTAGGCGAAGTGTGAAGATGACGCTTTAGAAAGGAGGGAAGAAGCGTTCTTGCCTATTGATAGACGCCTTGATCTGAGTAGAGGATGTCGGATGCAAGGTGAGCACGATCCTCCTTCATGCAGGGGCTCGTTGGTGCATCCAAGGAGATGTAGACGTCTGGGGTTCTTGCGCAGAGAGAGATGTGAACGTTGTGTCTTGTCTTATCCTTGGCGTGGACACTTGCCCTTTATCCCTCATGATTTAAGAAGTCTCTCCTTCCCAACTTCTATACAGCAAAATGAAAATGAATTTCGCTCCTCTTATCTTTGTTTTCCTCTTTGCGTGTTGGTTGTGAATTACCATGCGCATGGAGGAATCTCGTGCTAATTTATGGCACCCTTTTCTCTGCAAAATGGTAACCCAAGGATCGGAGAACACCTCTTCGAGTTGGTGGAGAGGGGCAGGTTTAATAATGGAAAACCCAACGTTTAAGGGAGTGGAAGCTGGCATCCTGTTGGTCACGTTGTTTTCTTGGTTGTTTCCTTCCGATTTTCGAGCTCCACAGTCCACCTAGGAAAACGAGACGATGGAATCTATCCACGAACTGATAGTTTTTTGGGTATTTTTTTCTGTCGCTACAGAGTTTTTGGAAGGGCCTTCGCGGAGATGGCTAGGTTTGCATAAAGTTTCCCATTTCCTTCCAACCTCTTTTAAATATTTAAATAAAGTGGTAAAGGAATTCTTACTCCTCCGTATGTATCTCATCTCAGCAATGCTTTACTTAAATTGATAGCACTCTCTTTATAATATTCCCTCGCCTTCTCTACTTTAGGTAAACCTGTAAGTTAACCTTCTCCGCGACCCTATGTCTATGCAGTTAGATAACCCTAGAGTCATTATCCATGCTATCACCTTCTCCGCTAACTTTAGCTAAGGATTTACTATTTGGTGTCGAATGGACTTGTAGGTTGAGTGGTTTTACTATAATTGTTCCCACCATTGCAATAACAACCTGGATTTATTGCGAGATAATAAAGGTTTAGGAATTACCCAAATCCCCTTGCGTGGGAGTGTTGGCGTGTAGTTATTGGTACACCCTCTTGATTTCCACTTGTGTAGTGTTGTTTGTTTTTGTATGGTTAAATTCCTTATTAATTGATGTTAATTGGTAGTTATTGTTGAATAAGTTACCTTCATTATTGGTTGAATTGTATGAAGTGCACAAATAACTATTACCTTAATAAAAGGAATTCATTGTTTAATTGTGAAAATTATTTTCAACAGCTTAAAGGTCTAAGTTTCCTTAAAAATAACCATCTCTTATTTATGTTGATAATTAAGTAAGTAGACAACATTACACTATAGAACAATTGAGAGGATAAATGAATAAGTAGATAGATTCTCTGGCACCTTGAATAACGTTGATATCGGATTGATTAAGAAATTACTTCTCTTGCGCCTTTTAAATTAAGGTAATTACTTTGCGCTCATAATCTAAGGTTGACAATTATTTGATTAAGCCTGATAACCTCTTGCGCCATTACTTACGTGAATGAATGATGATTTTAGAACTTGCTTACCTTGCGCGCTTGAAGTAATGTTAGTGCATAGATAATTGAATTGTTAGATTCTCTAGCACCTTGAATCTAATGCAACTTATGGTTGGTTGTATTAGATTTCTCGCACCTTGTGATGATTACCTTCACGCCTTGAGAATAAGTTGGTGATTACTTATGTGTTGCTTTAGGTGGATGCGTGCTTGTTTAAAAATTGTTTACTCTTGCGCGCACGGATCGACGAGTCAATTTGTTAACCCGACACTGGATCACGTTTTACTTAATTTTGATGTCGTTTGTTTTAATTGGTGGAAGACTTAATCGCCCGCCATCTGATTTATGTGCTATGTGAATTGGTTTAATAGAATGCTTACCTGGATATTTGTTGATGTTATTATCCTTTGAAAAAAAAAAAAATCCTATTATGTGGCGATTTTGTTATCGTAACGATGGGGGTCGTTACATATGGTATCAGAGCAGGTTCAACCCTGCGACTGTGGATAGCCACGCCTTCCCCTTATTTAATCCCTTGATTTTTACTCAACGCTAATTCAATTATTAACCTATCCTTGTGGTAATCACGATTAGAGGACGTCGTAGAGATTTGGGACGTGGTGCCAATGCAGGAGGCTCAACGCCTCCAGTAGCACACGCACCAGAGGGGTCCAACCCCCAAGGTGAAGAACGATTCTTGAGAATAGGCAACTTGTCACGTGGGATGTGTTGGGTCTGACAAGGTGCTTCCAGGAAAATGACAAAGGCCTTCACTAACCGTCTGTACTAAGATAAGGCCAGGGCACCTGTACCCCTGAGGTTCCACAACGCGTCCTAGATAGTGATGGTAGCATTCGCGGAGAACCCTAGAAGATTAGGTTTCCACGTTCACGAGTGTCATGGACGGCTCAGCCACCGAGGCATGGCTGGAGAAAAAGGCAATGTGCTTCGCACTTCGCGGTTACTACCTCCAGCACGAAGGTCCGCATGGCGGTCTTCAGCTAAAGGGGAGAGCTCTTCTAGGGTGGAAGACGCTCCTACCTCAGCTAATCATGGTTGTCATAGTCATGTTATGGGAACGATTCGATGACCAGCTCTGCGAGAAGTAATCGTCAGAGGAATTCATTGAGCGCTAGCTCGATGAGTTCAGCACCTTACGACAAGGTGGTCGTATGGTGCCAGAGTGAGATCAGATTTATGAAGATACTCCAGTATGCCCCGCATCTAAACTCAGAGAAGCTAGAGGTCAACAAGTTCGTGTGCGGCCCTATCTCCAGCTTTGTGCGAGTGCGAGGGTATAAATGCCTCAGACGTTGCACGATGTAGTCCAGTAGGCCTCTTAGTTGAAGAATAATTCACCATGGGAGTCAAGACAGGACTCCTGCAAGACCGTCTAGACTGACGACTTCCGGTGCACACCATCATCAGATGCCAACCAGAAAATACATCTTGGTATCAAGATACATCTCTAGAACCCTTGTTTACGGCACCACGACGACGGGTTCCTCGACAGAGAATTCCCTACAGGGGACCACTACTTTAGTAGCAGCAGGGATTGGGCATGTTCAGCGAAACAAACCAAGGATTCAAGTTGGTGGGCCAGCAGCTACTATTTCAGGGACCCGGAGACCAGATGTTGGACATGTGGAGAGACACATTACCAACATGGTTTTCTAGTTGAGAGGGCCAGAGCGGCCGAGTCAACAGGACACACTACCATTGTGAAGATGGGCAAGGCCCATAGGATTTATGACCGCGGTAATTAACGCCAGGCCGAGCATGAGTCCACTATGCTCGACGCGTCAAGTACCAACACCAAACGAAATTTAGTATTTGTTAGACCCCGGTGCTATGGAGAGCACTAATTCTAGTACCGCGCTGAAGAGATTTAGGTAAAGGCATTCGACAGGACGAGTTTAGATTCGTCGATATGGCTTCAAGTACCAACCGGATGGTTGGAGGAAGGGCTATGAACTTTCACTTTAACCTGGAGATTCCTTGGTTATAAGGATGTATGTGCCTTGATTTTGATGATGTATGTTTTTTGGAATATAATGGAGATTCCTTGGTTATAAGGATGTTTTTGTGCCTCATTATCATGACGTATGTTTTCTGGAATGTAATGGAGACTCTTGATTATGAAGATGCATGTGTTCTTGTTTTAATGAGGTATGTGTTATGATTATAAGGGAGACTCCTTGATTTGAAAAGGTGTAAGTGTTCTTGATTTATAACGATGATTGTGTTCTTGACTTATGATGGAGACCCCTTTGCACATTGGAGTGTATATCACAAGGATAATTATAGATTTTAGATGTCTTACGCCATTGGATTTATGAAAATGACGATGGTTTAGATCTCAGACTTCGTGCACAAATGGTTTTTATGTCTGGAACATTAGTCAAGGATTGGGACTTCTTGCGCATTTGAATTTACGTCAGGTATGAATGGTTGTGGGTTATTGCTTCTTGCGCCATGGAATTTATGTTACTTATGTTGGTTTTTAAATGCTTTTGCATCTTGATGATCATTAATGATGTTTTTAGCTCAATCGTTTTATAGTCCTTATCTTATGAGTGTGGTCTTTAGTGGCTCCAAGCATGATGTGCTTCTGCTATGACTTTATTCATGTGTCGTCATCCTTCGTTGACTCTTGATCGCGTTGTTGTTCACTTCAGTGATGAGTAGCAAGTAACGTTGTTACTTGGTGTCGTGGTTTATTGTTGGTCGTCGAGTTTTGTTGCTTGATTGTATTTTGACTTTACTTTCCTAATGTTTAAAAGAAAAAAGAAAAAATTACTTATTGTACTCTATATGTGTCGTAACCTAGGGATAGTGTAACGAAGTCCGACCTACGTCACGATCTTAAGATCTTATGAAAACATTAATAGTATGGAATGGTGGGAATCGCATGATGTGATACTCAATGGTAAGATGAGGACGTTGAGTTGGACTGACGATGAAGGACAGAGAAGTGTGATTGTAGGATAAAAACGGGGAGTATCCCCGAGGTTCATTTCTTCCCTTCAACTACAAGAGAGTACGCGCAAGGATGCAAGTTATATGCCTAATTAGCATCGAACGTAAGGGCACGACGAAAGGATTAGAATACCTTTTGGTAGTACAATATTTTCGGATGATATTCCCAGAAGAATTACCAGGTGTGTCGCCCAAAGCCAAGATGGAATTTACCATCGACCTAAAACCGGGAACTGAACCAATGGCAAGAACGCCTTATCGGGTCTCGACACCTGAATTACAGGAGTGGATATTGAAATTGAGAGGGTTGCTAGACCTAGGAATTATATGCCCAGGGGTGTCGCCTTGGGGGTGCTCCTGTTATTTTCATACGAAAGAAGAATGGGTTGTGGAGACTCTGCTTGACTATCGACGAGTATTCCTTGATGACATTTTGATATATTCTCAGATGGCGGAAGATCAAGATGAACTTTTACGCTTGGTACTATTGTGTTGCAAGAGAACAAATTACGGGAAGCGGTCGTGATGATATCAAGGATTCATTGATTAGGGAATGTTATCTCCGGTGAAGGCATCGTTGTGGATCCATCTAAGGTAGAGGCTGTATGGAGTGGCCTGTGCCGACGAATGTCCAAGAAGTGTGTAGCTTCATGGGTTTAGCGGGATATTATCGACAGTTCATCGAGGGTTCCTAGAAGATAGAAAATCTGATTACGGAATTGTTGAAGGAGAACAAGAAGTTAGTGTGGACCGAGAAATGCGCGGAAACATTTTGAAGGCTCCAGGATTTTTTGATGACAACACCAATACTAAAAGTCCCTGGCATGGACGAGAACTTCTTGGTATGCACTGACACATCCAAGGAAGGCTTAGGCAGAGTCTTGATGCAAGATGGTTGAGTGATCGCTTACATCTCGAGGAAGTTAAGAAAGCATTAGGAGAACTACGTGACGCACAATTTGAAGTCGTTAGCCATCGTGTGAGCCCTGAGAGTGTGGAGACACTACCTGATTGGATGGAATTTCGAACTAAAAACGGACCACTATGGTTTACAACACCTTTTTGCGCAAAATGACTTGATCGCGCGACAAAAGTGTTGGTCATAACTTCTTATCGATTACAATTTTGAGATTTCCTACTTAAAAGGAACAGTGAACAGAGTGGTAGACATGTTGAGTCGGAGACCACGCACATTTTCAGTGATACCTCTTCAAACGAATCTACGTGAAAATATTCTAACTACAGTGTGATGTTGACTCGTATAAAGAGGGTAAGGAATTTTGTTCGGGAAAGACACCATGATGGTACCAAAATTGAGGAATATAATGTGAACAACGATGGATCTTTGTGATATAATAACTGGATTTACTTACATCCCAACGACGAATTGAGAAGTTTGATCTTATGTGAAGCTCATAGAGCAATGTACATGGATCATCCAAGAGTCATGAAATTTTCCAAATAGAATAGAATATAATATTAGCCCTTAGAATATTTAACGATGTGGTTATGGTGTGTGCTCGGTGGGGCGTTCGGGGCATAACATTACTATGTCATTTTGCATCCAAAGCTGCCATAATCATTCTGCGTAATTACATGTGCGAGACACTTGTTTGGCCTGAGGATCGACCTTAAGCCCTTATTCTTATGGAAGGGATAAAGGCGGACATCATCAACTGCGTGGAGAGATTTCTAGAAGGTCGACAGGTGAAGGTTGAACTTAGAGGTCCGACAGGATTGCTACGGCCACACGTTATTTTAGAATCAACATGGGAGGTCATTTCAACGAACTTCACTATTGAATTGTCGATGACGACAAGGAGGCACGACCCGATTGTCATGACAGCTCACACTCTGACGAAGAGTTCACATTTTGTCCATGTATGTACGACGCATCAGGCGCCAGGTATAGCTAGAGTTTATATCAACAAGATTTTGAGACTACCATATGTACCAAAGGAAACGTATCTGATAAGGGATTCGGTATTTGCAGAATGATTTTGGACGAATTTCCCAAGAGGCCTTGGGAACACCACTAAACTTAGTAAAGCATGTCCTTGAGATAGATAGGATGACCGAAGGAACGAACCAATTTGGGAAGATTGTATTGAGTATGTGTGTGTTGGACCAACAAAAATGTTGGGAAAAGTTATGGTCATTGGTCGCGTTTGCGTGCAATAACAGCCATCAAAGCACCATTAATAAGGTGCCATGTGAGTTTCTTTATGGGCAACCGTGTCAGATGCCTTTGAGTTGGGATCGACTCGAGGATGGGGTCCTAATAGGACCAGAAGTGATCCAAGATTTGAAGAAAAAATACAAACGATACGAAAGGGTACGGAATAAGCACAGGATCGACAGAAGGGTTTATCGATGTGCATCGCGTCGACCATAATTATGAAGAGCCTAACGGCTAGCTGTGCCTCGTTCCTAAGACGTTGCGTGATGTTTATCTTGTATTTGTGTGCAACTTTAGGTCAGTGATCCTACGCATGTGATTGACTTGAGTTCTTGGTGGATGTTGGGCAAGGGTGCGCTCACGGCAGAGCCAATCTGCATTATGGACCATCGCATTCGACAACTACGACGTCGAATAGTCGATCAGGTCAAGGTTCAGTGGGACAACTATAGTCCGCACTCGACGACCTGGGAGGATGCATATGATATGCGTCATTAGTTTCCATTTTTGTTTGATAGCTAGACATATTGATATTGTTAGACACTTTATTTCAGCACTTATATACAGTGAAACTTCAGCACGAAGTTTAAAACAAGAGGGGGTGTATGTAACATCCCACTCTTGAGCACACCTAATTGGACTTATTCTTTGAGGACACTTGTGTGCAAGTGATCTGGTTCATTATATGATTGACTATCTTGATTATGATTATGAGATGTTGAGGATCTAATGATATGTTATCTTGTTATATTTATATCGACAGGTGCTATTGACTGGTTTTCCTAAGTGTGCAGGACTTTGGATGTTTGAGGATGCCAATGGAATCGATGGATCTCCTTGGACTCTAGATCGAGACAGGGAGTGGACTGTTATGGTTTGAATGTTTTTTATATTACAGATGTGACATATGACTAGATATTATGATGTTGATTGTTATCGTTGACACCTTACGTTGATGGATGCAAGCTGACAATAGCTTGGTAACCAGACTCACATTAGGAGTAAAGGGGTCATGCAGGACAACCAGAGATATTGAGGGAGAGGTGTGGCAGCAGCCCTGCCACAACCTACTAGCACTTCCGTCGTGGCCCGAGTTGTAGGTTAACAATTACCTAGTTCGAGAAATCCATGATTCTGTGAGGGAAGATTGTGACAGTCGCTCACGATGATTCTAAGGAGCACGCAATAAGGCAGAGTCCTTATTCCTTAGAGGACCTTAGTCTTTCACAAGGTCACCTGACGGAGTATTGACTCCAAGGGTTTAACATCTACCAAAATCAGTCAAAAGGCGAGTGGCACCATTGGAGCACGTAGTGCGTCTTGAAGGGCACGTCGTGCAAATAAAACAGGAATGCAAGCGAGTGGCACCCTTGGAGCACATAGTGCGTCTTGAAGGGCACGTCGTGATTTTAACTCTGATAAGTTAATAAACCTAGTACCTAGAAAACTATGCCTCCTTAGGACCTGGTCGGTCTTCAAATGAATGATGGTATGAGTAAAGTTTAATAACTATTTTTCCCTTAAAAACAATTGCCAATCCTAGTGTATTTAAAACCTAGGTTTAAGTAGAACATGTGAACAAAAAAAAAATGGACATGTAACAAGAAGGGGGTAAAGAAAATTCAAACATTAATAATTAAAGTAAAATTTTAATGAAGGATTAAATTATTAAAAGGGCAAATTGTTGTTTATATCTAAACTTGCTAAATCTGAACTTAGAAGAAAAGGGGAATGTCTAACATAGTAGGGAATCTACTCTTTGGAACCTTCTAATTGTGAACTCAACTAGGTTTTAAGAAAGGCGTCAGTCATTTAAGAAATGTAAGTGAATAAAGGGACACTAAGGAGCGTTTTTAGGAACGCTTTTAGGTGGGTGAGGGAAATAGGCAAATTTAATTAATTAATAAATTGATTTTCTGGTGCAACTAAGGGATCGGGTGGCATGTGTACACGGGAGGTTTATCCGAATTAAATTTAATATAAGGAATCTAATAAGGGTTTGAGAAACTAGGAGGTTTATCCGAATTAAATTTAATATAAGGAATCTAATAAGGGTTTGAGAAACTAATCACTGATAAAACTCTATAAAAATGATGGCAAAGGAGGGGTATCGGGCACATCTAGTAGGTGTAAGGTTATGCTGTCAATATTTTTCTCAACTAATTTTTCTTGTGGGAGTTGGGTTGCCCAACTCGATGACAGAGCGGTAGCTTGACCTTGCAATGCGAGCTAGGAGATAGTTTTCCCTGGTTTGTGTGTGGCCCTTTTACGGCTTGGGGGGCTTAGGGGGAAAAAAAGTACCCCTAGCATTGGCTGGGAGGTATCGGTGAGGTCTCAGCGGTTAGCAAGCAAGAGCTGGACAGAGCGCAAGCGCAGGACGACGACTTTAGGATCTTCGCTTTCGGTGAAGATAAACGTATGTAAATTTGCATTGTAAATTAGCTAAATTTATTGTATACGAATATAAATTGATGATTATTGTATTGTATTCCTGGCACAATAGTGGGTAAATTCAGTTGAGATTGTTTGCTCCTAACTAAAAAAAAATCAGTTGGTTAAGAAGAATGTATGGTCATGGTTTCCAGAGCAACTCATTGCCTCCATGGATTCATTTCATTCCCCCTTGATAACCTTCCTCAATCTACTAAACTTAAATGTATGGGTCTGTGTGAATTATGGTTGCTTGCATTTTTATTTCAATTTCCCCAAGACCTTGAAACTGTTGATTAATCAGATGCTATGCCATTATCCTTGGCGTTCATGTGAGCCCAACTCCCTTCGCACCGTGAACACCTATGGTTAATACGTTATCCTCAGTGTTTTTCCCTTGCACTCAGCGATCGAATGGTCTGAAATTCCACCTCCTTACTCACCAAATTTTGATAGTTTTCCTCAGCGATTTTACATGTTTACCTCACCAAATGTTGATAGTTTTCCTCAGCGATTTTACATGTTTACCTCAACGATGTTGATAGTTTTCCTCGCTATGCGAATTGGGAGAAGGACCATCGAACTAACCTGCGTTCTCCATTTTAAACTTAGCGATTCACACTAAAAAAAATTGTGCTGTTGGGGATTGTAAACCCTGCGTTTATCTCCTTTCCCGTCGATTTTTTTTATTCCTCCGCGTTGATCTGGAGAGTTTTAAACCCTGCAAAAAAAATTTCATGGCTCAGCGATTTCTTACTATCTACGTTTATTAGTATTTCAAACACGAATTGCATATGGACCACTGCCATTAATTCGAATTACTGGGCTGGAACGCCTGGGTCACTCCTGTCTGTTTAATGCGATTCTGAGCGGGATTAAATTTCCACATAAGCGCAGAGAACTGCCCTTCAAATTTGCATGACCCCAGTGCTGCGATTTCGGGTCTGCTCGCTGCCATTCAATGGCCGTCTTCAGGTTATAACATCGCCCTCCCTTGTGTGGTCACTGCATCCCTTACCATCCCTTGTGTGGATGTCTTGCAAATGGAAACGCGTTTTTCCTTTGAGGCTCGCCCTTGATGCATCCCACAAAGTAGACGTCTGGGCTCGCTGGTGTATCCAAGGAGATGTAGACTCGACTCTTGCGCAGAGAGAGATGTGAACGTTGTGTCTTGACTTATCCTTGGCGTGGACACTTGCCCATTGTCCCTCCGTCCGTACATCATTTGAGGTTTTTTTTTAGAGAGAGAGATGTGAACGTTGTGTCTTGACTTATATGTCCGTACATCATCTCAGCAATGCTTTACTTAAACTGATAGCACTCTCTTTATAATATTCTCTCGCCTTCTCTACTTTAGGTAAACCTGTAAGTTAACCTTCCCCTAGACCCTATCTCTATGCATTTATATAATCCTGGAGTCGTTATCCATGCTATCACCTTCTCCTCTAACTTTAGCTAAGGAAATTTAATAGTATTTGGTGTCGAATGGACCTGTAGGTTGAGTGGTTTTACTGTGATTGTTCCCACCATTGCAATCACAACCTAGATTTATTGTGAAATAATAAAGGTTTAGGAATTACCCAAATCCCCTTGCGTGGGAGTGTTGGCGTGTAGTTATTGGTACACCCTCTTGATTTCCACTTGTTTGATTTCCACTTGTGTAGTGTTGTTTGTCTTTGTATGGTTAAATTCCTTATTAATTGATGTTAATTGGTAGTTATCGTTGAATAAGTTACCTTCATTATTGGTTGAATTGTTCGAGGTGGACAAATAACTATTACCTTAATAAAAGGATTTCATTGTTTAATTGTGAAACTCATTTTCAACAGCTTAAAGGTCTAAGTTTCCTTAAAAATTACCATCTCTTATTTATGTTGATAATTAAGTAAGTAGACCACATTACATTATGGAACAATTGAGAGGATAAATGAATAAGTAGATAGATTTTCTTGCACCTTGAATAACGTTGATACCGGATTGATTAATAAATTACTTCTCTTGCGCCTTTTAAATTAAGGTCATTATTTTGCGCCCATAATCTAAGGTTGACAATTATTTGATTAATCCTGATAACCTCTTGCGCCATTACTTATGTGAATGAATGATGGTTTTAGAACTAGCTTACCTCGTGCGCTTGAAGTAATGTTGGTGCATAGATAATTGAATTGCTAGATTCTCTGGCGCCTTGAATATAATGCGACTTATGGTTGGTTGTAATAGATTTCTCACTCCTTGTGATGATTACCTTCACGCCTTGAGAATAAGTTGGCGATTACTTATGCATTGCTTTAGGTGGATGGGTGTGTGTCTTAAAATTGTTTACTCTTGCGTGCACGTATCGACGAGTCAATTTGTTAACCCGACACTGGATCACGTGTTTACTTAATTTTGATGTTGTCAGTTTTAATTGGTGGAGGACTTAATCGCACGCCATGTGATTTATGTGTTACGTGAATTGGGTTACTAGAATGCTTGCCTCGATATTTGTTGATGTTATTGTCCTTTGAAAAAGAAAAAAAATTACCTGTTATACGGCACTTTTGTTGTCGTAATGGCGGGGGCCGTTACAATTATCTTCATCTTATTGAAGCTTCTTTAGGTTGGGGTTAGGGTTTTATTTTCTCCTTCGTAAATGTGAACTTAGATGTTCATGAATCGAATTGGGACCCACTTTAGAAGTATATCCTTCTATATAAGTATTGAATAATTTCCATTACATGTTATGTTTGTTTTAGTGTGAGTAAATTGGAGTAATTATTAGTATGGAGGACTTTATGACTCACCTCTTTTAGATTAAGGATAGATTTTCTTAATTCTTTTGCAGCACCAATCCATAACATATTAAAAGAATGACATGACACAAAAAAAAAATACAAAATATTTTTTTGAGAGATTTTAATTTGTATCTAAGAAAATAAACTTCTCATATAGTTCAAACTTACAAGATCTATTTATGTTGCATTGGTTTTTTTACGCTCACTATGCAAGTGATATGGACAATGTAAATTCCTTATATATTTACCATATTTGAAGGGATTGTGAGTTGGAGGATTAAAAGGAAACAAGTGGTTATAATGGTCCCTGCTAAGCGTTGATCGTATTTTTTAATGTGCATCTAGTTGTCTTACACTATCAACGTCTATATTTATCACCTTCCTAATTCTTCATTATTTAGCTTAGCAATTTTTGTTTGACATTGCAACTACCTTAATTCCTTTTCACAAATAGATTGACTTGTGTTTCTAGTTTCTAGATTAGTGAGCACTTCAACATTTTAAGTTTTGCAACTTTAATTTTCAATTTTAAATTGATTTTGTTTTTTTCATTTTCAATTTTGCAAGTAGATCTCTAGAGTGTCAAAACTAATAAACATTAATTAAGAAACCCCCTCCCATCAATAAACCATCTTGATAGAGTTGTGGAGATGCAATGCCCCCACTTGAGGGACATTTACTGCAACACTCTAATTAATTAACCTACACTAGAAATATCAAGTAATTACACTTAATGGAAGATAAAGATCAATACAAACTATTCACCTCTAAGTATGCTCAATATATGTTTTTTTCCCATAACCTTTATGTTTGTTATATTTTCCTTCACATTAATTTGATGTGTGGTTCTTACAATTTTCTATTGTTTGTGCAACAATCTAATTTATTTCTATTGTGTGTGCAACAATATGATTTATTTCTATTTATGTGAAACACTCTATTTAAGAACCTACACTAAAAATGATAAAGTAGTTACAATTAATGAAAGATTAAAAATCAATGCAATTTGTTCACCATTGCTTACATTCAATATGGTGTCTTCCCCTAACCTTTCATTTTATTACATTTTCCTTTATAATATGTTGCATTGAGATTCTCCTGCTTACATTCAATATAGTGTCTTCCCCTAACCTTTCATTTTATTACATTTTCCTTTATAATATGTTGCATTGAGATTCTCCTCAAGGGGAGAGCTCACCAATCTAGCAAGTTGTGGGGCATTTGTTGTTATTTCTTATTTGCAATTAAAATTGTAAGCAACTTTAACCATATATTTAAGAGGTCAAAATGATAATCATTTTTCAAATCTAGGTCAAAACACAACTCACCTTTTATTTTCAGTAAGTCTTGAAGGTAGTTGTAAGCAGCTCATATTGCACCTTAATCGGCTACAAAACCATCACAAAAGCAAGAAAAGATGTTGATCAAAAATGTGAGGGAAACACTATCAATTGCTTTGGAAGAGGCCATGTACTTTGAAAAATATAACTTTGAAGAGGCCATGTACTTTGGAAAAAATAGATATATAACTTCTACCTTTCAATTGAATAGATCCTTTCAAATAAACTTTTTAAAATTTAGAGCAATCATGCCATGATGATAATAAATATTTTTAATGTTGATAAAAACATAGTGTAGTGGAAATGTCCGTCCAAAGAAAATCCAAAAAAACCTTGATAAAGATGCTTACTAGAGGTGACAATTTTTATTTCCTAATTATAATGTACTTCTATACTTTAGGCTGGAAAATTTTGTAGATCACATTAACTTGACTAGTGATTGGAGATTGAAGAGAAGTGAAATGCAGAGTAGGCTGGAAAAGATGTTATAGTTTCCATTGTAGGTTATCAATTCGACAATTTATCGAAGATTAAAACTTGAAGTGCAATGGTAGAATGGAAGGATAAGGTATACATACCTTATTCATAACTTTAAATTATCAAGAAAATCCTATCTTTAATTTTGGGCTTTTAATTGCCAAAAAATCTTTAGATTATCCAGAAAATCATATTTTAAATTTTGGGTTTTCAATTCCAAAAAAAACTATCTTTAAATTTAGTTTTGATGAACAATTTATTTGTATGTAAGAGATTCTCCTAGATTTCACTTGTGACCTATGTCATCCCAATCGACAACATGTCGTTGACGGATTGTTCAACCAATTGAGTTGGCCCTTGGAGCTATATATGTACATAAGAGTAAGCTCAATGAGTTCACTCAACCAATTGTTGCCAACGTCATTGTGCATTTAGCTAGAGGTTAGAAAGTGCCCGATTTGAATCTCCCTAGGTGAGACACACTAGTGTATGTCGGCGGATTTACTAGGGATGCCATCCAATAATGTGGAAAAGTTTCCAACCAGAAAGTATTCTTGAGGAAATCCTTGAGGTGCTCTCACATTTTGTAAATGTCACAAAAGTATTACAATCCAAACCCATAGGGACTCTACTAAACTTGAACCCCACATATATTTTGCATAGGATTCCATTGATTGAACTAACCATTGGAGCTCTCTCTCGTATTAATTTGAAGGGGTTAGCTCAACCAATGGTTTCAAATATCATTGGGCATTTAGCTAGTTCCATGTCAACAAGTGTGATATTTGAATCTTCCTAGGTGAGGCACACTATGTTACGTTGAAGGGTATAATAGGGATGTCATCCACTAATGTGGGCATTTAGCTAATTTTATGTCAACAAGTATGAGACTCAAAACTCCTTACATAAGGCACGCTAATTTATGTTGAAGGATTCAGATCTAGAGAGGGATAGGCTATGTATACCTCCATAGACTTTAGCAGTGAAATCGTTGAGTGGAGAGGGTCTCTTGTCCCACAAAAAAGGTGTCTCATACACCAATATGGTGTCTGACTTGGTCGTGACCTTAAAATTAGATTATTATTATTATTATTATTTTACCAAATATATATATATATAATTTAATAAACATAAACATTAAAAAAGACAATATAACCTGCTCCATATTAAATTGTAAATAGAACTTGTTAGCACTCTGTAAATTCCGTCCGGCTATATAAACAAACGACAGAGGTAACTATTTCAACCAGTTTTAGAGCTGAGGCACTAGCCTGCTCAACTCAGAGAGGGCTCTCTAGTGTCACTTGATGCTTCTTTGGAAATCGGTGGCTAGATTTGGTTTGTTTTGGGAGTTTTTAATAAAGTAACTGGAGAAAAAAAGATGGCATTTGGGCTATGGAGTCTGGAATAAACAATACATTGTCAAACCTGAGAACTATTAAGAGGAAAAGGCTAAATCGGGTAATGAGTCTGAGTTTATATTTGAAAATTTTGCATGGCATCAGAAGAAAAAGAAACACATAACTACATCAGAGCATTACGGGAATGAGTTTGGAGATAGTTCAGAAGAGATAAACATAATCTAAATTGTTAATCCAAGGGCATTAAATGATGAATTATGGGCCTCTAATTCTCCAATTTAGACAGGAAGAAGTGTAAATGAAATATAAGCTTACGGGAAATACATACTATAAAGGGAAACAAGACTCATATCACCGTGAATTAGAATCTTTTCATAAACAGTCCAAAATATGCCTCTGCATTTATATATTCATAATAACCCCAAAATTTACAAAAGTCTCCCTACACAGAGGGCAGGCTCCTCTTTCTTCCCCTTTTTTTACATCTTTGGGATGATACATATATAGAGAAGGTTCCTTAGTGGAATTCAAAATGTTCAAACTTCTCGTAATTCTAAAATTAGAGATGCATTACCAGGAGGAATAATTTATAATAACCATTATCCTATTTTAAAGGGTCAGTTAGGAACAGGTTCATCATTTCTAGGCCCTTTCTTCGGTCGCCATCTATCCAAAACATGTTGAGATGTACTTATTATAGTCTGAGAATTTATTTCAGCTCAGCAATCTCTTCCTTTAGAGTGACCAACCATGTCGGTTGATTCTCCCCGATGCTTTCAGTCGTTTCGACCATGTTTTTCGTCTTCTGCCTTTTGCTCTGTTTCTTTTTCACAGCTGGCATGTTAATGATTAGGTCCTTTATGATGGGATTTGGCCTGACTTCTAATCCTGGGTCTATAGCAGGTTCCGTATGGAATTTAGTTGCTAATATACCTACAATTTCCCTTTCCTTCTTACTAATGGATAAACCCGCCATGTTACTTGAATGACTTGTTTGACTGGATATGGCTTGATTGGCCTCGTCCATGTATCCCAGTATCATGGACACCGAGATGTTCCTTCAGAAATTAGAGAGTCAATCATATGGATGAGATGATACCCTCATACTTGAGAATCGATAGTTATAGAATCTCTTGAGCATCTTCTTCTTCTTTTTCAGACTGATAGTTGAGCATAGGCTACAGATCTGAGCTAAGATAACCTTTCATGTGATCGTCAATATGGTTATCATCACTGACCAATGTACTTCTCTCTTTGTATTCACCATCATGTCCGGTGGATTTTTGACTTGAGACATTACAAATATTTTGCTTCAACAATTTGAAAGAAGCGAAACACAGTGGTAAGGTTGTCTCACCTGATTCGATACTTTCTCCGGTCTCTTTACTGTGGGCATATTTATGCCCATTTTTAGTTTCATCTTCGACTAATGACTGCACCTCTGAACCGATGGAAAACACAAGAGAAGAATGTTGCAACATCTCATTTATTTGTTCCATTGATTTATTGTGATTTTGCATCAGCGCAAATTCATTTGCCTCCACAATGATCTCAGAATTCTCTATCGATAATTTAAATGCATTAAAGCACGGAGGTAGAGAATTTTCTTCAGCTGACCCAATACTTTGCTTTCTATAACTGTGATATGCAGGTTGGTTTATCTCACTATACTGTTGAAAAAGAACATCTTCAATATTATAATCATCCTCATACTTGTCATATACAGACAGATCACTGACATATGCAAGGTCATCTAACAAAAACAAACTTGAAACATCAACCTATTTTTTGACAAACTGATTTATACACTCATCCTCTTGATTATCTATAAATGAATACATGAAATAATCATCCCCTTCTCTTTCAAAGGGTGGGACGTGATATTTTGCAACATCATTGGTATCGGGAAATTCAAGAGGGCCTATGACATGGTAAACTCTATGCTCAAGGTTCCAATCAACCATTTTCTGTTCATATTCTCTTTTATTTTCTTTAGCATCTTCATCTCGAGTCTGTTCATATGCTTGAATATTGTGTTGAATGTCTTGTGCATCATTGAACATTTGTTGTAAGGATTTAGGTCGCATTTCCATTAAGAGAAAAGACAGATCTGGATGAAGAGTAGTTGCATAATGGAGCATGGCAACGACTTCAGTGGGTCGGATTTCTTCAGACAATTTATAATAGATACTGGAAAACCTTCTACTGAACATAGAGATAGTTTCATTGTCCTGCCTTTTCAAGGCATAGAACTCGATAAGTTGTATATCCAAGGATTTTTTCTCGCCCCAAAACTTCAGAAAAACATTCTTCAACTCCTCCCACGAGTTAATTGTCTCTGGATGCAATTTTTTAAACCAATCTTTGGTGTCCCCTTTTAAGGATTGAGAGAAGGCCCTCATACAAATATCGTCATGGTTAATCTCAAATAAATCTATAAAATGCTCAAACCCTTGCATGTGCTTTTCAGCTGAGATAACATTAGGTTCTCCATCAAACACAGGTAGATACTCATTGTAGTTTGAAGGGAAATTGTGCAAAACTTCGGGTAGTTTCAGGGGTATGTATCTATGTTGGGCTCTGGAGAACGTTGGATTAGGAACATGGGAGGAGACATCAGCCTAGGCTTCATGGGGTTCATCGACTTGGTCATGGTCATCACATGGCCCAGCTGTAAAACTCTTATCAAAATCATTGATACAGTGGGGGTATGCATGTACAACTTTAAGAGGATAAATGATTGCAAGTTTTTTATGGTTGTCATCCAATTGCAACAGGTAAAGAAAAACTTGTTTGGCATGCTCAAGGAAAGAAAAGAAGTAACTTATAACAAATAGTAAAATACTTTGGAAGAGATCCCATTTTGAGTTCATGTTTTCCTCCATGATACCTTCCCACTCCCCTGTCAAGGAATCTCATCTTCTAGTGAAGTCTCTAAATTACATTTGAAGCTTGGGTGGATTCGCCAATAATGTTTTGGAAGCTGGGTTCTGTATTGAGAATGGAGTTGCCTTTGAATATTCAAATTTCTAGATTCTTCTACCAGTGGAATCACCTTCCAACTGATTTTTTTATGTGTGGAGTCGCCAGAGCATGAATACAGTCAATATGTGTCCAAGTGTATGTTGCTCTTGGACCTTAGAACTCAACCATGTCGTTCTTTCCTAGGGAAAATTTTTCAATTTTGTCCCCGACAATGGTGTCAAAATATTAACACTCGTAAGTTTCGTTCGGCTAAATAGACAAACGACAGAGGTAATTGTTTTAACCAGCTTTAGCACTGAGGCACTAGCCTGCTCAACTCAGAGAGGGCTCTCTCGTGTCACTTAATGCTTCTTTGGAAATCGGTGGTTAGATTTGGTTTGTTTTGGGGGTTTTTAATAAAGTAACTGGAGAAAAAAAATGACATTTGGGCTATGGAGTCTGGAATAAACAATACAATGTCAAACCTGAGAACTATTAAGAGGAAAAGGCTAAATCAGGCAGTGAGTCTGAGTTTATATTTGAAAATTTTGCACGGCATCAGAAGAAAAAGAAACACATAACTACATCAAAGCATTACGGGAATGAATTCGGAAATAGTTCAAAAGAGATAAACATAATCTAAAATGTTAAGCCAAAAGCATCAAATGATGAATTCTGGGCCTCTAATTCTACAATTTAGTCAGGAAGAAGTGTAAATGAAATATAAGCTTACAGGAAATACATATTATAAAGGGAAACAAGACTCATATCACCACGAGTTAGAATATTTTCATAAACAATCCAAAATATGCCTCTGCATTTATATATTCATAATAACCCCAAAATTTACAAAAGTCTCCCTGCACAGAGGGCAGGCTCCTCTTTCTTCCCCATTTTTTACATCCTTGGGATGATACATATATAGAGAAAGTTCCTTAGTGGAATTCAAAACGTTCAGACTTCTCATAATTCTAAAATTAGAGATGTGTTACCAAGAGGAATGATCTATAATAACCGTTATCCTATTTTAAAAGGCCAGTTAGGAACAAGTTCATCATTTCTAGGCTCTTTCTTCGACCGCCATCTGTCCTAAACATGCTGAGTTGTACTTATTATAGTCTGAGAATTTATTTCGGCTCAACAATCTCTTCCTTTAGAGTGACCAACCATGCCGGTTGATTCTCCCCGATGCTTTCAGTCGTTTCGACCATGTTTTTTGTCTTCTGCCTTTTGCTCCATTTCTTTTTCACAACTGGCCCATTGATGATTAGGTCCTTCATGATGGGATTTAGCCCAACTTCTAATCCTAGGTCTATAGCAGGTTTCGTATGGGATTTAGTTGCTAATATACCTGTAATTTCTCTTTCCTTCTTACTAATGGATAAACCCGCTATGTTACTTGAATGACCTGTTTGACTGGATATGGCTTGATTGGCCTCGTCCATGTATCCCAATATCATGGACATTGAAATGTTCCTTCAAAAATTAGAGAGTCAATCTTATGGATGAGATGATACCCTCATACTTGAGAATTGGTAGTTATAGAGTTCCAATCATGAATCACTGACAAAGTTACTCGCATGTACGTTGGTTTACCATGCTCGACCAATCCATTTCAAATGATTAGCATTTGAGTTTGTTACATGGCGGCGTTCACCTGACATCATACGGTTGTGAAGTACCGAACGAATGAAGCGGAGTGATTCTGACTAGCCGTCACCCACCCCACAAGTGTTTGATTTGACGTATTGAAACATATGACATTAGGACTTCTGCGAAAGTGGTTTTAGGCAAACCGCCCTTCGCCCCGATGTACCTCTGGATGCGTCACGCGTCCATTTTAAAAACCGCAATGGTTTTCCCCAGTCCGCCTTTACATGGCTAAGTCCCATGCAAGTTCAACGCCCGATCTGGGCTTCAGCCGTTGATCTGGGCCGTTTCACAATCGACGGTCTGTCGAGTTATACCTTTTGCGCCTCCGCTATATTTGTCCATACGCTGCCAGATATGTCCTGGTCCTCTAAATTATCAATTCTCCAAACTATCATGCTTCTGCCACAATGTAGTTCTTGCCAAATTTTCGAGACTTGGATCCTATCCAAGAATTGTTATGGTGATAACAAAACTCATGTAAACAAAACAACACAAAGAAGAGTATTTCTTATTGCTACATAACCTAATAGAACTGCTAATTTTTCATATTCGGGTTTACAATAACACTTTGTTTCCACCATTCTTCACCTTGAGCCCTAAAGAATGGCAATATGCGGATGTCAAGGAAATTCAACTTTGCTCTTTAATACCACCATTAGGATTCCTTAAAACTCAACTGTGGAAAATGCAGATAAAAACTTTAGCCTGGGAAGAGGCACAAACTGAAACATTGGCAATGGCACAACTTGCCAAAAGTGTTTAGCAAATAATTGTTTTCACTGATCTGGAAGTCGATCCAGAGCTGATTGGTATCTGCGCGTCTGCATTGATACGGTTAACCAGGAGGCTATGAACCAAATCACCCTCTCAATAGAAAGACGTGGGGCAAACAGCTTGCAGGATCACCAAGTTTGAATTGTTCTTTCTTATCGTTTCTCCTAGAGTGTGCCTTGCCCTTGATGCTGGTAATTTCAGTTGCAAGCTGGCTTGGAATTTCTGCTGGAGTGTGCCTTGCCCTTGATGCTGGTAATTTCAGTCGCAACCTGACTTGGAATTCAAATGTTTCTCTTGATCTTCTATTTAATTTATTTTTTTTATACATCAATCCACATCTATTAATGCAGGCTGGCAATTGACCCAATTCTCATAAATCGATGGATGACGAACTGCACATGTCATCAACAACAGTCGGATTCAAGCACATCAATAATCTAGCCTTTGATCCATGCTTGCATTCCGATTCCGATAGCCTATTGTAGCCTTTGATCCATGCTTGTATTCCGATTCCGATAACCTATCGTAGTGTAGTAGTGTACTGTAGTGGATATACAGTAGGAAGTTGACTATAACTCCAAGATTGTGTAAATCAAGAAAAAGTTTAGGGGTTAAATTTTGTTCATGAACTAATTTTTCATGTTTTTTCTTAATAAAGATTCATCAATTTCCATTTTTTCTAAAAGTAATTTGTCCAAATTCTATAGAATAAAATTATTTTACTTCAAAAATTCTCAAAATTTTATACAAATTACATAAAATCTTTAGAAATTTGAATATTAAAAAAAAACACCAACCCAACATTTTATTATTCATAGTTTAAGAATTAGTAAGATTCACCAAAGTAATCTTTACATTTAAAAATAAGTATGAATCCTTAAAATTTTCCCTTTGTGTAAGTTATAAGTTTTAACCATCTTTACATTTAAAAATATTTTTAAGAATGAATCCTTAAAATTTTCCCTTTGTGTAAGTTATAAGTTTTAACCATTTCAATGTTCATCATCAATACTAAAAATAAAAATAAGTATGAATCCTTGAAATTTTCTCGTGTAAGTTATAAGTTATAACCATTTCAATGCTAATCCAAAACCACATCAAATAAAACCCAATCCAAAACCACATCGCAACAATCAAAATATCATACAGTGGGTATCCTGATGGCATGTGCATATATTTGAATTTTGTAAATTTAACCGATTTTATTAGAACCATGTGGGGCACAAGGCCACATTTGTCCCTTTTTATAAAGGGCATAATAATCCACGCAATCAATTATAAGAGATTATTTTTAACATTTCATAATAGAGAAGGAAATTGCATTATTATATGAAACTACACCTCCACTGACTGAATTTGTATTCCAACACAGCAAATCAAATTACAGGCATATTAAATCATTTGGAATACCTAGCAGAAAATTCTTATTCAGCCAGAATAAGAATTTTATACGGTTAAGATAAGGAGGACAAACTTTAATCCAGATCACTCTGTCCTGTTGTGTTTTCATCATCAGTGTTCGGAAGTTCAGTGGGCCGGGGATAGAGAAGTTTACCCACTGTTGAATCGATACCTATCTATAACAGATCCTTTCCTCTCAGAGTGACCTTGGCTCACACTGGAAGGTGGTACTGTGGAAACACCAGATTCATACCCTGATGACTCAGCAGGAACCATATTTCTACCAGCAAAACCTGAAGACCGTCCAAGGCTTCTTTCATGACTACCTTGGTTCACAACAGAGGGAATTGTACAAGGATTTGATCCATATACAGATGACAAAATGCCAGCCGTATTACCACCACCAAAAGTTGATGTATACAGTTCTGGGACCCTTCTCTCATAACGACATTGAGTGGCAGATGAGTTTTCCAAAACACCAGTCACATATGCTGATGCTCCAACAGGATTGTTATGAATTTCACCAAAATTCAATCGATAGCTTTCCTCACCTTTTCCCTCAAAATTATAATTACTTTGGGTGGCAAATGAATTTGCCAAATCCCTAGTCCCATATACTGAAGTTCTAACATGATTTTTATCAACTTCACCAAAATTCATTGGATAGCTTTGCTGACCTCTTCCCTCGTAATTAACTTCAGCCACATTGGACAATGGGAATGCAAAAGCACAAGCAGGGACACTAGAGCTATACAATGATGATCCAATAGGGGTTCGATTACTAGTCCCAAAGGCTAAGGGGTACTCCTCATGATGTCTTCTCTCATTATTTATTTGAGCTGCAATGGAAGGTGCTGATGTGAAGGCACCAGCAGCAAGCCCAGTATTAGCAGCAGTAAAAGCTGATGTATGGTGATCATGACCAATAATTCCATACTTATTTTGAACCCCATCAATATTGTAGGGTGAAGCTTTTGAGTTGTCTATACCACCAGCCACTCTGCTTGTCTCATTCAGGGAAGCATCCTTAGCCCTCTTTGAAGCATAGTTTTCCCTCTCTGAAAGCCCATAGCCAGGCTCAAAAGATTGGCGTCTTTTATGCTGTGCCTTTTTCTCAACATCTTTATTTCCGTCTTCTTTCTCCTGCACCTTTTTCTCAGCAGCTTTCTTTCTGTCTTCCTTCTCTTCTTTCTCCTGTGCCTTTTTCTCATAAGCTTTCTTTCCGTCTTCTTCCTGCTCTGCCTTTCTCTCATAAGCTTTCTTTCCCTCTTCTTCCTGGTCTGCCTTTTTATCCAGCATGCCAAAGGCATCAGCATATCTAAGGGCCTCTGTATGTTTACTAGTTTTGGAAAGCTTATCGATAAATTCTGCATAAATACCAAAAAGCTGTGATCAGCAGACATCTAAAGGAACTTTAAGAAACGTTAAATCATTGCTCTTATTGATGAACCTCCATACCTCTGGTTTGAGGGGTGTGGACAGGAATTTTTCAAGGCATCCCAATCCTGAACTTTTCAAAGAATAACAAAGAATGGGCAAAATTCAAAGAATTTTAGCAATAAAATGAGCTGCCAAAAGCTTGTCAGTTTAACTACTCCCATACTTGTCAGTTTAACTACATATAAAAAAGTCAAAAAAATTGCAGACTTCACCTCAACGTCATTCATCTGCATGAAATCAGTGCAGAAACTCCAAATAGAATGCAAAGAACCACAAAAATCACACATAAAACAAAGCAAAGCCATAAACTCTTGCATAGTTAAATCATAAATGGATGGCATAAACTCTCACATAGCCATTACTCCCATAGTTCTGCACTGCATATTTCTCCTGTGCTCCTGGGATGTGGGTACTCCACAGGGGATGCTTACACACACACCATGGCATAAACTCTCACAGCCATTACTCCCATAGTTCTGCACTACATATTTCTCCTGTGCTCCTGGGATGTGGGTACTCCACAGGGGATGCTTACCCGCACACCCTTTTGGGGAGACACCGGGAAATGCACAGGCAGCATTTCCCAAATAAACACGGGCCTTCCCTCTTAAATGGGTAGTCCAGGATGCTCCCCAAAAATGGGGACTCTTGGACACTACCCTTGAAAAATTTCACGTCACACCATGGAAAAAAAGGTAAAAAGATTAATGAAAAAAACACAACCCTGATTTTTCTACCTCCTAAACCCTATTTGCAACTTATAAAAGCACATAAACACAACCCACATTCACTTTTCATTTGCATTTCGTTGTGATTGCACTGGAGCCTGAACAGTGAAAGCTGAACTGTGAACACTGAACTACGTGAACTGAATTCTGAGAACTGAACCATGACACCTGAGCCTTGCTACTATACTCTGTGCGCTTTGTGGACATCAAGCATAATAGTGTAGAGAAACATTGCAGTTTTCACCCAGCCGCTGTTATTTCAGTCAAAATGTGGAGGAACATGATTCTTGACATGTCTATAGCTGGAAAGGAAATGATGAGTGATTTGTAATTATTATGTATCATTTATTGTCTAGGTTCATTGGAGTCAGTGATTATTGGTTGATATTATGTATCATTTATGCTTCAGTTTTGATATATATACATTTTTTATTTATAGTATTTCGAGGAAAGTCCCATATGTCAAGACACCCATGTCGCCTGTGCCATGCCCTAAAATTGAGGAGAGTCTCCAACATCCCCAGGCACATTCCCGCATCCCCACTTCCCAGAAACTTGCCAGAACATTATCTGTTGTGTGTATTTATAAAGCTCGCTTTAAAATTCAAGCTGGATCAACTCAATGGATTGACATTGTTATCAATTAGTTACTTCAATTTCTCCTCTTGCATCTCCATTATAAAGATGACTATTACTGGTGCAGCAATCCCATGCCCTGTAAGCATCCAAGTTGAAGAAGCCAGTGGCAGCTGCAAACAGCTGAAGCTATAGGCCATTGAAACACAGGCAAGGACATGTCTGGCCTAAAGGTCAGTGGTTGGAAACAGTCAACTAACACTGAAAGATCATAAGTTTGACTCTTCAACTGACAAGACCTTGAATCATACTATGAAAATGTGAGATTTGAAGACAACAGTTGTCAAAAAGGCATTTGACTCGTAGGAATTTTTCTGAAAATTACACTTGAAATGAAAAGGAAAGCCAAATTTTGGCACTTACAAAAATGTGCAACATGAGTCTGTCAGCTTTGTAGTTTAGGGCCTAGGCTGTTAATTTCAGAGCATTTGAACTATACAAATCATTTTTCAAGGGGATGACCTAACAACATTGAAAACCAAGTTCACCCAAGGTCATGTTAAACAGCCAAATCTGGGTGTCTCATTGTGCAGTTGAAATGTTAGCCCTCTATCAAACTTTGGGTAGCTAAAACATAAAGGGGAATGTTTTTAGAAACATACTTCCTTGGACTTAGGATGATGAGAATTAGTCTAGTGAACATGAGTTAACGTGTATTATATTTCTGCTTTTCTATTCAGTAATATATCCTTTTTGGCTGATTTAGTTGTTAAAATTAAGCAGCTGCAAGAGCCATTCTCCGAGAGGATGGCAAAGACCCTAGCTGAGATCTAGGGTCTTGGGGTTCTTGGTCTGGGACCAAGCAATTAGAGCCATGGTAAAAGACCCTAGTGAGGGCCCCCAGTGTATTGCTGGGGTTCTTGGTCAGGGACCAAGCAGTTTGATGATATAAGTCCCTAGATGTGTTCTAGGGCCCCTGGATGTGTTCCAGGGAATTCTTGCTCGGTGCTTGGATTGATCCTTGGTTGTGTACCTTGGTGCATAAGACCCTAGTTGTGATCTAGGGCCCCCAGCTGCGTTCTGGGATATCTTGGTCTGGGACTAGGCAGTTTCTTGGTTAAGTACCAAGCCGAGATGATGTGTGATCTTCTTCTCTCTCGGGATGGTCCATGAGACATAGGAGCAGTTAAGAAGAAGGACATGATCACATCATCGCCCTTCCTCTTATGTTGGGATGATAAAAGCTTATAAGTTATATCATGAGACCTTTGTGGACATTCTTCCATTAAAGAACACACCCCCCCCCACCCTTTGACATTGTTTGAGCCACATCCTCCTTATTGTTTATGTAGTTTTGGTCTTTTCTAGCCACCTTGACTTGTTGACTTTCTAATTAATATTTTATGATTAAAATATTAATTATTTATTTTGTTTAATTATTGGGTTTTAATCTAACCCTAAAATTAGGGCTAATTTGCAAACCCTAACCTACCCACCTAAACTATAAATGAGAGACCTCTCCCCTCACTCATTCTTCTTCCTCCAAACATTCTCTTGGTCTAAAATTTTGCTGCGGATCCTTCTTGTTCAGTTTTTGTTTGGGTGCGGCCTCCTTGGATTTTATCCTCTTGCTGGTATAGTGGTGTGGCTCCCTCCTTGGTTGCTGGTATAGTGGTGTGGCTCCCTCCTTGGTCTGGTATAGTGGTGCAGCTCCCTCCTTGGTTGTTGGTATAGTGGTGCGGCTCCCTCCTCGGTCTGGTATAGTGGTGTGGTGTGGCTCCCTCCTTGGTTGTTTGTATAGTGGTGCGACTCCCTCCTCGGTCTGGTATAGTGGTGCGGCTCCCTCTTTGGTTGTTGGTATAGGGTGCGGCCCTCCTTGGATCTTTCTCTTGCTGACCCTAAGGGTATTTTTTCAGCCTGCCACTGTCTCTTTTCTCGTATTGTCACCTGTACATGTGCTGCTACTGTCTCCTTGTTGTTTGCTGCTACTATCCCACTGTTGGTGCACCTGTTTGTTGTTGTTGTCCCATTAGTAAGTACCACCTATATGTTGCCTCTGTCCCTTTTATGGTGACCTGTGTTTGCTGCCCTTAATAGGGTTTGTACGGCATCCCTCTAACTGTTGTTATTACTATAGCAGTTTTGTTTTGGGCAGTTTTTTGTCAAGGCTGTTAGTGGCTTCCTTTTTGGACAGTGGTGTCCTTGTTTCAACCCTTGCACTTGATGATTGGTATGCTGGTTGTTTTTCTGATATTTCTCTAAAGTTCTTTTTGGCAAAATTGTTCACAAGATCATGATAAGATCTACCCCTGAGAGTTTGATCCATGACCCTTAGAGTTTTTTCTGAGCATACAGAAAAGAGGACAACAACAAGCACATCAGGTAAATCTGTTTTTTGTTTTTGCTAAGGTAATATTCAGATCCATTATATTATTTTTGTTATTGGTTTTACATCAGAATTTGTGAATATATTGTTGATCCAAATCTACAGTAGTAAATAAAATTAAAAAGATATTTTTGTTTCTAGTTTGCTCTTAAAATTCTAACATGGTTTCAGAGCTTAGAGCATGAAAAGAGCTCAATTGTGGCAGACTTTTGAGCCTGTATAGATCCACGCTTAAGGGTTTGTTTTGCAGATCAACAATAAGCTTGTTTTATATCAGATCTTGTTTTCAGTATGGCTTCATCTTCAATCAAAGCAGAAGATAGACTTGAAGGGGCTTCAAACTTCAATGCCTGGAAAGCTAGGGTTTTTAATATCCTAGAAGAAGGTGACTTGGATGAGTTGGTTACCAAAATAATGGAAGAACCTACTTCAAATGCAGGAAGAGCAGCCTATAAGAAGAAGCAGGCCAAAACCAAGAGGGTCATTTTTGACTCAGTTAAAGACAACATGATGCCTCTTATTACTCATCTAAGGACAGCTAAGGAATGTTTTGATGCCCTAGCAAATCTATATGAAAATAAGGCCCCAACTTAGAAGAGGACTTTGAAGAAACCACTGCGTACATTAAAGATGGGAAAGGATGAAACCATCTCTGCCTCTTTTTCCAAAATTGCCCAAACAAGAGATCAGCTTGCAACAATTAGAGTTGCAGTGGATGATGATGACCTTGTACAAACAGCAATAGATGGTCTTCATGAATCATGGGAGACATTTCTCTCATCAATCAATGGAAGAGAAGTTCAACCCAACTTCGAAAGATTATGGCATCATTCCTGGAAGAAGAGGGTAGACTTAAAAGCATAAATGAACCCTCAATGGTGAAAGACCATGCCCTTTCAGTCAAAGCCAAGAAATGGAAGAGGTTTCCTCAGCACAAAGACAAGGGTAAAAAATCTCAAGGTAAGCACTCTCACTCTCACTCTCATTTGTCTAAAGTAAGATGCTTTAACTGTAACAAGCTAGGTCATTATGCAAAAGATTGCAGAAACCCTCCTTCACAGCAGAAACGGAAAGGCAAGTTTCATGCTTCAGTTACAATTGAGGAAGAAGAGCCTCAAAGAAAGAGAACCAGAGCTGCTACTAAAGAACAAGAACAGCGCAGAGAAAGTTATCTTGTTTCAACTCTCTCCAGTATTGTCACCAAATCGAAAGAAGTTTGGTTAGTGGACAGCGGGGCCTCCAAGCACATGACAGGCTTCAAACAAAACCTTGTGAACTATCGAGATAAGAAGTTCAATGTGAAAGTAGAATTGGGTGATGATGGCACCCATGCCATCAAAAGAATTGGTTCAACATCTTTTCAGCTTTAGTCAAGTAATATATTTCATATTGAATAAATTATTTATGTTCCCGGATTAAAGAAAAATCTTATCTCAGTTGCAGTTCTAGAAAATAAAGGGTACTCATTAGCCTTCTCCAAAGGAAAGGCTCTTATGTGGCCCTCAAATGAAAGTATGAGCTCAACCATGATAATCGGAGCTCAAGAAGGTGGACTTTACAAAGTCACTAGTCAAGTTATTCAAGCATCAGCTCATGAGATGATCAACCCCTGCGAACTATGGCACAGAAGGTTTGGACATCTCAACTATAATGCCATCCCAGGTTTGCAAAAGATGGTAATAGGTATTCCAATTTTTTTCTTTTGAGCATGATAGTATTTGTAGAGGTTGTGCTCTTGGTAAAAATACAAAAAAAGCTTAACCTCACAGTAATAGAAAAACTAATGATATCTTAGATCTTATTCATTCTGATCTTTGTGGACCTATGACTGCTCCGTCCATGAATGGTTGTCTTTATTATATCATTTTTATTGATGATTGTTCTTGTAAAACTTGGATTTATTATCTGAAAACTAAAGATGAATCTTTCAGTAAATTTCAGGATTTTAAGAATCTTGTTGAGAATCAAACAGGTAGACATATCCGTGTTTTCAAAATAGACAATGGAAAATAGTTTGACTCCCACGAGTATGATGATCTCTGTCAAGCTTCTGGGATTAAGAGGGAGTTGATTGTGCCTTATAATGCCCGGCAGAATGGAGTTGCAGAAAGAAAGAACAAGACAACTTGTGAAGCAGCCGGAGCTATGATGTATGATGAAAATCTTCCATTGTCTCTTTGGGTCGAAGTTGCGAGTACTGCAGTCTATATTCAGAACAGGTGCCCTCATAAAGCCCTGGAAGAGAAAACTCCAGAAGAAGTTTTCACCGGTAAGAAGTCTTCAATTGACCATTTGAGAATTTTTGGTAGTCCTGTCTACATTCATGTACCAAAAGAAAAAGAGGACTAAGCTAGAGCCCTTTGGAAAGAAAGGCACTTTTGTGGGGTACAGTGAGACCTCAATAGCATATCGAATTTATGTACCATGGAAAAAGTACATAGAGGTCAGTAGAGATGTGACCTTCCATGAGGAAGCCACCTTTCGTCGTTCCAGAGAACTTCCATGTGATACAGAGGAGCAAGAAGCTCTATCTCCAGAACCTTCAGATTCACCACTTTCAGATGAGCAGAGGGAGGAGGCCAAAGAGCCTTCAGTGGATCCCATAAGGGATTCTGTTGAGTTTCACCTAGAGAAACCTTATGTCAAAATGAAGTCAGCATGGTACCATAAAGTTTTAAAGGAAGCAGAGAAGCATGCAGCACCTAAAGGTACTTTTAAAGAAAGCAAGAAGCCAAATAAATACTCAGGTTTGATAGCTCAGTTGAATCTTGTGATTGACTCAAAACATTCCACTTTTGACGAGGTTGCCAAACATAAAGTGTGGATGGATGCCATGACAGAAGAATACGAGTCAATATTGAAGAATGATGTCTGGGAAGTGGTCCCAGGACCTCAAAACAAATCAGTAGTAACCTCTAAATGGATTTACAAAATAAAGCATGCAGCAGATGACAATGTTGAAAAATTCAAAGCTAGATTTGTGGCTCGTGGCTTCTCTCAGAAAGAAGGAATTGATTATGACGAGATCTTTGCTCCTGTAGCCAGGTATACCTCTATCAGAATCATCATCTCTCTTGCTTCAATTTTTAATTGGAAACTTCACCAAATGGATGTTAAGACTGTCTTTCTTAATGGTGAAGTTGAGCAAGAGGTTTATATCGAGTAGCCTGAGGGTTTCGTGATCCATGGGAAAGAATCCCATGTCTGCAAACTCAAGAAAGTCTTGTATGGATTGAAACAAACTCCGAGAGCTTGGTATGGAAGAATTGACAGTTTTTTTCTGAGTCTTGGGTTCTCCAAGAGTATAGCAGACCCTAAGCTTTATATAAAGATTGTGAAGAATCATCATGTTATCTTGGTTTTATATGTGGATGATTTGTTCCTTACTGTTGATGTTTGGACAACATCGGGAAGACATTCTCTAAAGATAATAATTAATAATATAATTATTATTGATTATTAAATATAGTATATAATAAGTAAATGATAATAATAAGTAGTTATTGATTATTCAAGGGATGCATCCTTTCATGGATGGTCACCTTATGTTCCCTATATATGGAACACTCATTATTGTAATAATACATCGAATATCTCTCATATCTCATATGAAAAAAAAACAACATGGTATCAGAGCAGGACTGGGCTTGACTCCGTCACGGGAGGGCCCAGGTAAATGCAAGGGAAATGGAAGGGATTTATTATGTGTCTATTGTTGATGATGATGACGCATTGTCGATTCAATATTGACCCGTCCCATGTGGTCATCGTAACTGAATTGGTTGGGTCTTGAGTGATAATGATCTTTCTTGTTTAGTTTTGGTTTATATCTTATTAAAAGTGAGCCACTGATGAGGGACTTTGATCAGGTCCAGCAATAAATATATGAATGAAAACATAGACATTGGGGTTATCAACCCACATGCATACACGTGAAAAACTTGTTTGTCGCTACTAGATGATCTTGAGGTCAAAACCCGCAAAGCTTCTAGGGTTGTCGAGGCCCAACATCGTAGGTGACATGTTCTCACACCTTGGACTGGTATTGGGACTGCGTTGCAGGTAGTACATACTAGATAGCACTCGGATAAATCGACGTTGAATCCCGTGGACTCTTCTTCTACTACCAACAGAACGTTGGCGAGAGGTGGAAGGTGGCAGTATTCTCCCCTGGGAGCTCCTCTTTTCCTGCTCAACGAGGCATTCAACCAGCTTCCTATACGCTAGGATAATGGGCGACGAGGAGGTATAGTCCACCCATGCCCAATCAAACGGAGTGAATTCCATCAACGACGAGAGCAGGGACACGGGGAACAGATCAACATTTCAACGTTTGACAGTGGGAGGGTCGAACAGAGCTGGAGCGAACCTTTGCAAGCGACCATTGGAGATGGCGGGAGTTAGCTTCGTCATGGGTTTGGAACTGTTCTTTGTGAGCTCCTGTAACCACTCTCAAAAGCACGATCGATGAATGTGGGAAATATTCCGAGTGTTTGGATCATTTTGTGAAATTCATTACCTTTGAAATTCCATCGTTAGTGTTTTCCAGCAGAGCTTAGTACAAAGTGGACGCTCCACTGCGGAATTTATTGGGGGATAATTATCGTAAAATCATGGACGCATGTCGAGCACAAGATCTGGACGCATCTTGGGGGTCAGATATCAGGATGA
>SNQJ01S0036821.1:5858-16991 GCA_010110895.2 Picea sitchensis
TGTGGTGGGATGAACTTCAAGCAAAGAGGAGGAGAAAAGGTAAACAAAATATAAAGAATTGGGATAGAATGGTAGCCAAACTAAAGGCTAAATTCATACCTAAGGATTACCAGATAAATCTTATCAGAAAGTTGCAAAACCTGAGACAAAGGGGTATGACAGTGAAAGAGTATACAGAATAATTCTATAGGCTGAATATTAGGACTCGACAAAGAGAGAAGGATGATGAAAAAGTTTCCAGGTATATAAATGGCTTGAAATATGAAATCCGAGATGAGATCGGCATGATGATTGTAAGGACAGTGGAAGATACTTATTAGATTTCACTAAAGGTAGAAGAAAATTTGGCCAGAAACCAGAGTCAGCGAAACAGAAGCAGAGGCTCAAATAGAGGTAAGGGAATTATCTATGATAAGGCACCGAAAACCAAGGAAGAGAGTGAGAAATCATATGGTCACTTTGAAAGAGGAGGAATTTCCCAAAGAAGATTGTTTGGTGGGAGAAACTCTTTTCCTCGAGGAAGAGGAAGAGGTAGAGGAGGTGGAGTTAAATGTTATGTCTGTGCAAAGACATGACACATGTCTTGGGAATTCCTCGAGAGGAAGAAAGAAGGTGGAGGAGAATCACACATTTATGAAGCCCAAAAGAATGTGGAAGCAGAAGCAGCAAAAGGAGGACAGAACCTTATGATGAGGAAAGTTCTTCTAAAGCCAGAGAAGGAAATAGAAGGCTCAGTTCAGTGAACGAGGTTGTTCAGGACTTCTTGTAAAACAAGGGACAAATTTTTCAAAATGAGTATAGACAGTGGGAGCACTGATAATTTAGTATCTATAGAAATGGTGGAGAAACTGGAGCTGGAGACAATTGCACACCCAAGTCCATATAAAGTATCGTGGTTGTAGAAAGGACATCAAGTAATGGTAATTCAACAATGCAAAGTTGAATTTAAAATAGGAGGCTATAAAGATGATATTCTGTGTGATGTAATTGTTGGGTATGTGTTATATTTAGGTGGTTTTTTGGCACATGGTTTCTTTGCCGATGGTTTTCTATTTATGGTTAAGGAATTAGGGTTTTGGACTAATCCAGGTCATTGGGTTAGGTTTTTGGATGTCGTTGGATCCTATATGTATTTTGCATTGTAAACATTGTAACATGATGAATAATATAGAATATGATGGTTTTCCCAGTTTGGGTTTCCAGGGGAAAAATCTCTGTGTAATGTTTGTATTTTCCATTGTATCTTTTCTGTTCCTTTTCTGAATATCTGTTTGCAGCAGATATTGTGCAAGGTTAGAATTTACAGTAATTCACATGGATGTTTGTCATATTTTGTTGGGAAGACCTTGCCAGTTTGATAGGAATTCCATTCATGATGGGGGAAAAAATACTTACACTCTAGAGAAAAATGGTAGAACTCACACGTTACTACCAATAGAAGAGAAGAAAGAAAAGGAAGAAGCCAGTACAAGAATACTTCTCATGAGTGGGAAGGAACTCTTGAAGGAGATTAAGAAAGATCAAGAAATGAAATTTATTGTAGTAATGAAGCCAAGAGTTATTCTTACCAATACTTCTATGAATGATTTACCTGAAGAAATCCAAGAATTGTTAGAGAATTTTGTTGACATAGTAGTGGATGAGTTGCCTCACTCATTACAACCTATTAGGAGTATTAGCCATCATATTGACTTGATTCTAGGAGCCAGTTTACCAAATAAAGAATCGTATAGGCTGACACCTCGAGAGAATGAAGAAGTTAATAATTAAGTTCGGGATTTGTTGGATAAAGGTTTAGTCAAGGAAAGTCTAAGCCCATGTGCAGTGCCAACTGTATTGAGTCCAAAGAAGGATGGGGGATGGAGAATGTGTACAGATTCCAAATCCATCAACAAGATAACCATCAGGTATAGATTTCCCTTACCCAGGATGGATGATTTGATGGATTGTTTGAGTGGAGAAAGATATTTTTCAAAAATAGACTTGAAGGGTGGATATCATCAGATAAGAATGAGAGAGGGAGATGAATGGAAGACATCATTCAAGACAAATGAAGGTTTGTTTGAATGGATAGTCATGTCATTTGGATTGACAAATGCTCCAAGCACATTTATGAGGTTGATGAATGAAGTATTGAAAGACTTCATAGGTAAAATTGTCATTGTATATTTGGATGATATATTAGTTTTCAGAAAAATAGAGGAAAAACATTTAAAGCACTTCACATTAGTGATGAGGAGATTGCAGCAAGAAAAGTTGTTAATAAACTTGAAGAAAAGTTAATTTATGAAGAAAAAACTCATATATTTGGGTTTTGTGATCTCTTCAAATGAATTGAAGATGGATCTAGAAAAGGTGAGAGCAATCAAAGAATGGCCATCACCAAGGAGCATATTTGAGGTGAGAATTTTCCATGGGTTAGCAAGTTTTTATAGAAAGTTTATCAGAAATTTTAGTGGTATATGTGCACCCATTATGGATACTATTAAGAAGAAATACAAGTATTTTAATTGGATAGAGGAGGCTAAGAAAAGCTTCAAAGTGTTGAAAAATAATATAACAGAACAGACAATTTTGGTTTTACCCAATTTTGGAAAAACATTTCAGGTGAAGTGTGATGCAAGTGGAATAGCCATTGAAGAAGTTTTGAGTCAAGATAATAGGCAAGTTTCTTATTTTAGTGAAAATTTGAATGACGCTAAGGATAAATATTCTACATATGAAAAGGAGTTTTATGCAGTGATTCAAGATTTGAAGAAATGGAGATATTATTTAATTCCAGCAGAGTATGTCTTGTATAGTGATAATCAAGCTTTACAATTTATTACTAGGTAAGAGAAGTTGAATCAGAGGCATGCTAAGTGGGTAGAATTCATGCATAATTTTACTTTTGTCATTAAACATATTTCTAGAAGTGCTAATAAAGGTCCAGATGCTTTGAGCAGAAGGAATGTGGTTGTACGAGAATTCCAAGTGAAGACCTTAAGGTTTGAGCATCTTAAGGAAATGTATCAGGAATATCCATATTTTAAGGAGGCTTATGAAGAATATGAAAATCCTTTGTTGAGGGATAACAACTCATGCGCAGAATATTTGATCTAGGATGGATTTTTATTTAAAGGAAGCCAATTGTGTATACCAAGATGCTCAATGAGAGATACTTTTTTGAAAGAAAAACGTAGTGGAGGTCTAGCCGAACATTTCGTTCATGACAAAACATTTGCACAGCTAAGTAGTTTGTATTATTGGCCAGGTATGAGGGAAAATGTGAAGAAATTTGTAGATCGGTGTAAGATTTGTCAACATGCAAAAGGAATGAGACAAAATACTGGTTTATATCAACCATTGCCTATTCCAGAAAGGCCTTGGGACGCAATTAGTATGGATTTTGTATTGGGATTACCTAGAACCCAGAAGGGAAGTGATTCCATATTCGTTGTGGTCAATAGATTCTCTAAGATGGCACATTTCATACCATGCTAGAATACAAATGATGCTACACACATAGCCAATGTGTTTTTCAAAGAAGTTGTAAGATTACATGGATTGCCCAGAAGTATAGTATCAAATAGGGACACTAAGTTTGTAGGACACTTTTGGAGGACTCTATGGCAGAGGATGGGAACTAATTTATCTTTTATTTCATCATATCACCCTCAGACAGACAGACAGCCTGAAGTGGTGAACAGGAGTCTAGGAAATTTTTCAAGGAGTTTAGTCACTGAAACAAGGTCGTCAGTGGGATCAGATTCTGGCACAGGAAGAATTTGCATTTAACAATTCAGTTAATAGAAGCACTGGAAAAAGTCCATTTGAGATAGTATATGGAAGACAACCAAGAGGGATTGCATAATTGAGGGAGTTGAAACAAGATGAATTCAGGAGCGTTGGAGTAGAAGATTTTGCTACAAAAATGCAAAGACTTCATGATCAAGTTAGGAGGAAGATACAGGATAGTAATCAAAAGTATAAGGACAGGGTTGATCAGAAAAGAAGGGAAGTTCAATTTGAAATGGGAGATGAAGTTTTAGCTCATTTGAGGAAGGAGAGGTTTCCAAGAGGAACATATAATAAGTTGAATATGAAGAAGATAGGACCATTCAAGATCCTTAGGAAATTTGCAGTAAATGCTTATGAGATAGAGTTGTCGAACAATGTTGGAATATTACCAATATTCAATGTTGCATATTTGTATCCTTATAATAGAGATGATGCAGGAGAATTGGATGATCAGGAAGAGATTAAATGGGAAGAACAGGTGCCCACAATAGGAAAACCTCAGATGGATAAAATATTAGAACAGAGATTTGGAAGGAAAACCAGAAGAAAGATGCATCATGAATATTTGGTAAAGTGGAAGGATCACCTTGTGGAAGATTCATGTTGGGTAACTAAACCTGATATTTTGAAGCATGGAAAGACAGTGCGAGAGCTCATGGACAAGAGGCCATGAATATTTTTTCCAGAGGAGTATGATGCAGGAGCATCGCTATCAAATCAAAACAAAGCAGACGTGGAAGCGAAGTTGACACATCAACACATTGAAAGAGCCAAACTGACTCTTAACCAGCTTGGTAGCGGTGTGGATATTTTTTGAATCTCTCGTTAATTAATTAGTTGTATGTAAAGTCGGGCCACCGTTTTGAACTGATGGATCATTGTAAATCCTTACATGACTGTAATATATTACAGGTGTAGGATATTATCACGTATTAGTCATTAGGTTACATTAATTAAGATGAGTAGGTAACTGCTTGAGTAGAGTGTGATAGAATTTAGATAGGAGGAAGAAGAGCAAGGAAGCACTGGGTCCTTAGACAAGTTTTCATTGTAGTTTTGTAAGAGACAAAACTTGTAATCATGTATTTATTTCTGAAATGAATAGAACAGAGGAAATTTATCCAATTGTACAGTGTTGATATTGTTTTACAGTTTTACTGTTGTTATGTTTTTTGTGGATGTATGATGTTCATGGTGAAGGAATGAATTTATGAAGAATTGAATAAGTTTCAAGTGTTTTCTCTTCTGTAAGTTCTGCAAGGAGTGCATACCGAATGCAAGGAGTGCATGTGAGAGAGTATTTTTTGACTCGAAGCTCAGAAGAGATAGCGTGGAACTTTTGTATGCAGAGTATGCATATTAAGTGCAAGGAGTGCGTATGCGAAGTCTTTGACTTGGAGAAATAACTCGGGTTTTTCTCACAAGAAAGTGCAGAGGTCAATTGCAAGGAGTGCACAGGACTAGAAATCGACTAAGTGTCGAAGAAATCCTTCAGAAGAAGAATTTGCGGAAGTTGGACAAGATAAAGGGTTAATATCTATCCAAGAGGAGCTGAAGGAAACAAGGACCGTTGATTTAAGGAGGGATATGCATCAACAGATCGTAAGCTCTGAGTAAATTGAAATTGGGTTTAAATTGAGAATTGAGACTGTTGAAACTCGAAGACCCGAAGTAAATCTGGACTGTCAAATCCATAGGGACACGTGGTGATAGATCGCGAACTTCAGATAATAATACTCTGGGAAGTTGAGAATTGAAATCTCTGAACCCTGAAGGTCTAAAGTAAATTATAACCGTCAATTTGAGGAGGAAAAGTGTCAACAGATATTTTATTTCATGAGATAGCCATTGTGGGGAAAGCAGGAGTTGAGATTTGAAACTCCTGAAGCCCGAATCATGAAATAAATCGCAGTCGTTGATTTAGAAGGGTTAGTTCTGATCCGTAGATTGGGAAAGGACATATCTGAACCGTTAGGTTCAGAAGCACCATCAAGATCTTGATATCGATGATTACGAATGATTGCGAGGATGGAAAATACTCAGATGTTAAAATTTTGATAGCGGGCCGCAATTGAAACCACGATATTGCAAAAAGGATGTGTGGTGATTGGTAGTGAATTGCGGAGAGAAAAATGGGTTAATCCCAAACCACTTTCGACCACGCCCGAAATCATGTGTGGACATAGCATGAGGTCATATGCGGGAAGGAGCTAACGGGAGAGGAGCTAGCTCCTGAACACTAATCGCCTGATAGTGCGAAGGGAGAGGTCGTGAGTGTCATAGAACTTGCACCAAAAGACTAAAGAGACCTGTGGTTATTTACAAGTGAGACCATTAAGGTTTTAGAGAGCTAATTTAGCTCCGAGAATTGAAGATCCTTGACCAAGAGATCCCGCAACCCAAGGAGAAGGGGGGTTGGCACCACTTCATCATCAATGAATACAAAAGTAAATCCAAAATATCTTTGGTAAGTTCTACTAAGAAAAGAAACTAATCAATTCAAGTAGGAAATGTATATGCTCTTATTAAGAGAGAATTGGTAAGGAGATGAATCGATTAAGGTAAATGCATATATGGATGGATTTACTAAAGCACGGAAACACCAGTGGGAGGATATATTGTAGGCATATAGAAAATTGTCCCATGAGCCTAAAGGGTCACCACCTAAGAGGGAAGTGGAGCACAAAACACAGTTGTTTCCTAACTCCCCATTGCCAAACACTACATTGTATACAAAGAGTCCATCATGTAAGAAAATGAAGTGAAGAAATAGTGGTAGAAACTATTGTAGTAGGAAGTAAATCAACCAAGCACCCCACCTTATAAGTATGGGACTTGGATAATGTGCATTGTGTCTGGACTATAGAGATCTAAATAATATCACCCTCAATAATCAATGCCCTCTTCCTAGGATTGATGACTTGGTAGATCATTGGAAGTATGCCAAGTACATCACCAAGTTGGATCTAAATTAGAGATACTACCAGGTACGAGTAAAATAATAAGACACCTAGAAGAGATTTAGTGGGGAAAGAATCAGCAAAAGGATTTTAAATCATTGAAATGAAAAATCATTCAAGCACTAGTTCTCTCATTTCCCAATTTGCATAGGCCCTTCAAAGTGAAGACGGGTTCAAGTAGATATGTTATGGGAGTGGTATTGATGCAAGGAGATAGTGCAATAAGCTATCATTCTGGAATGTTTAATGGCAGAGTCCTAAACTACCCTACATATGATAAGAAACTATAGGTTCTTGTTCAAGTTGTTAATAAATGGAAGCACTCTTTGATGGGAAAAGAGACCATCATCGACACTAATCACCAGTGACTACAATTTTTACAATCCCAAAGTAAGATTCAATGAACCAAACACTACAAGTGGATGAGATTTTTACAACAATTTCATCTTATTATCAAATATAAGGATAAAACTAATAAGTTGGCAGAGATTCTCTCAAGGCCACTCACATACAAAATCATGCCATTGGATACCCTTATGCACATGGGGTTGTTCACCCATGATGCATATTGTTAGTCCTTGATTTTGCAATGACTGTTGAAGATTCTTTTACCTGCCCTATCATTTCTCAACATTAATTTATACTATGTTTTCTTCTTCTGTAGTTTTAAAAGTGTTCTTGCATTATTCTTTTTGAGTGTTTTTAACATGCATTAGTGTGATTCAGCTTAGAATTAGACTTCTAGGATCTTTCCATCAAGTCATAAGTCCTTTCCCTCATTTCAAATTTGAAATTCTGCTAAAGGAAAAAGGTGCTACAAGAATAGCGTTATTCTTGTAGCGCCAAGGTAAATCATTATTTTATATGCGCCATCTCCACAAAATCATGTCAGAAATGCCCGAGATATTTTTCGTAGAAGCCATCATTATTGATGATTAAGATCAGGTCATGAATTCAGTTATGATACTCATTCAAAGAGAGTGGTTTGTACTTATCCATCCTTATATCAGATCACAGGTTTGCTAGTTTCATGGCATGATTGCTGACAGATGATACTCAAACCCTCCATTGTTTTCTTGTGTTAGTTTATTCGAGCTTTGCAGGTGGTAATCTATTCTACAAGTATTCTTATTTTTCAGAGGTTTTAAGTGTTGCTGATAGAAACCCTAACCAATCTCTAAATCTCAGTAATTGTAATCTGCACCATGGCACCTAGGAAAAGTGGGAAAATTACTAAGCTGGAAACAGAGGGTGAATAATTTCTCAAGGCTTACCCAGAAATATCACAGAAGTTTAGAGATGCAAGGTGGCTCAACTTATGTACAACACTCCAAGGTTATCATGAATAAATTTCTTTGATGTTTGCACAGAACTTAGATGGGTTTGCAACAGTGGTAGTTAAAGTTTTGATACATGTGACAGAACACTCAGTTGGGATTGCATGTAGGTTGTCTTTGTATGGAGAGAGATGGTGGAAGAAAGAGGGAGGATATGCCTATGGAATTTATAAACCAGTTTTTACTCCTAGAATGCCAAGATCCTAACTAGAGTCAGGGTATCCCACAGAGTTGGATGAAAAAAGAGTGGCAGACTACTTTAATGGTGATTTGCAGGTACATTACATGTGAAGGAAGATTTTCCCTTATCCATCCTTATCACATTATCATGTTGATGCATTTGAATGGTGATATCCCTCTTTGTTTTCCTTTCTTTTTATTAAAAAGCCTGTCAAAAATGTTTAAAAGGATACAATCTCACCCTAGTAAGAGTCTTTTTCACCAAAGATTGATTAAAACCCTAGTCTTATATGCCTTGGGAGAAATCCAACACCCTTGGGACTAGTTAATTGAATCCCTTGAACTTAAAGAACATGAACCTAAGCTTAAAACTTCTCCTAAACAGAAATCTAAAAAATAAGAGAAGGCTTCTAAAACCCTTGTTGTTACAGTAAAGGAAAGTTCTCTTGTATCTAGAGTGACTCGATCTAGCAAAAGAAAGTTGTTGTTACAATAGGAAACAAAAGATTTGGATAAACTTAACCCTATAGGTAAGATCACCAGAACGCAGAAAAAGAAACAAAAGGCACAGGTAGAGAAAGATTTTCAATTTCAAGATGAGTTGTTTGTTCCAAAACAGGAGCCAGAGGACTGCAAAGAGATCCATATCATAGGATCAAAGAAGCGAAAGCTTGAACGGACCATGTAGAAACATAAGGAACCTGTTGCAAATGATAAAAATAAGAAATTGAGAAAAACCAGGTAGGATAAACCAGTGGTGAACTATCCTAGCAGATCAAAAACTAGGGCAACTAATAAGTTCATATTGAATTCAAAGGTCCTATTCGATCCTTATATTAAGACAGATAATGTTATTGTCATTAATGATGATACAATGGAAAGTGCAAGGGAAGAACAAGGTCAGTCCCTTGTAAACTCTTCATACAAGTGGAAAAAGGTTAAAGTAGAACCTAAAGAGGAATGTTATGATGACAATACTGTGCAGAAACAAAGAAAATATGACAAGGGAAAACAAATAGCAGAGTGTTCAATGAGGCATGTTACCAGAGCATCCAAAAGGATAAGTTTAAAATCCAAAACTTTTCCCAAGTCCTCTCTAAAAAAGGACCATTCGACAGATCTAGAAGATGATCCAATGGAGGCTAAGATCAAACCAGAATTCAATTTTTTTCCAGAGACAGAGGAGCTACAAGATTTTCAAGGGATGAAAGTGACAGAAAGTGTTGAAGCTGAAGAAATTTTTGGTGGTTCATCCTCAAAGGATCATAAAAAAGAATTCAAAATCAAAAAGCCCATTTTTTCTATTCATATGAATCGACCTGCCCCAGTTGAAGAACATCCAGAATTCATAATGGAAATGAGAAATGAAAAAGACAGTGTAAAAGAATTACAAACCATTATCATGCAAATGAAGCAAGAGAAGTCTATGGTGGAACAGTGGAATGCTAAACAGCAGGAAAATTTGTAGAAGCTCAAGAAGAAGAAGAAGGATCAGCAGGTTTTTCTCAAAGGGGTAAGAGAGGAAAATATGAAATTGTATTGGCAGAATGTGGTTTTGAAAACCAAGTTGAAAAAAGGAAGACCAAAGCTTTTTCCACTATCATGCAATAAAGGTTTCAAAAAGACATCCTACAGTTTTTTACTTTTTGATGAATACAACAATACCTTTTATTATGAGCTACACCATGGAAAGATATTTCCAATAGGTAAATCTTTTACTCATCAAAAGCAGAAGTTTCTATTTTTCAAGTGGATCAGCTCAGCATCATATTTTCTCCATGTTTTGTGATATCTAAATATCTCATCATATCATAAACTAGTCTATATTTGAGATTGAGTATCTAAAAACTAGATCATAGAGATTTGGATTATCTGTATGAAGATATATCTCCTAAATGTTATCCCTAATATAGGATCTTATCTAAACTATAATCTAAAAAGTAGGATCTCAATAAACTAATTGTGGTGTTTAAAAAGAGATCTGATTGATAGAATGAAGGGTTGATTTGGTTGGGAACCATTGATCATTTTTTAATAGATATTGTAAGACATAAAACTATTTCATTTTGATACTAAATGGAAAAGACTATCTAATGGTTAGATTTCTATTATTGTCTATGTTTCTATCTTTTTCTTACTTGAATGTTTGTTAATGTTGTTAAGCATATGATATATCTTGGTTGTGAGTAAGCCAGTGAAGACTTTATTGTTTGCTTGTTCATAATCAGATTTTTTTTCAAGTACTTTTCTCTTACTTCTTAAATGATATTTATGATCAAGAGTTTCATATGTAAGTAGAAAAATTGGAAGCTTACATACTTCTTTATCTTTCATATTATTCTTTCCATCTGATCATTGGATTGACTACCATTTACTAAGTCTGTGAGATGTGATTTGATCTTACTTATTTGAAATTGATACTTTGCATTATCTTTGACCAACCTTCAAACCATTTTAAAAATCCAATACAAATCTTTATCCATAAAACCATTGCAATAACTTGATGATGACCTAGCTTGCCCTCTCACGGTCAAGTGAAACTTTAGGGACTAACATCTTTTGGTGATGTTGCGAGGGACGGAGACACAAAGTATTTTCCCCTGGGAGAACAACAAAGACCATATCTAAATCTTGATGGTGGAAAATAATTTAGACACTCTTTTGTGATTGTATATTATTCACGTGGAGACTCCTCTGCAATAGTTATTGCTCCTAAAAGACAAGGTAAAGGAATTAAACCTACTCTAACTTTATCATCATCTATAAAGAGACAAGTGACCAGAAATAACCCTGATCCTAAACCTGTTCCAACAGTGTCTGATCCTGAAAAGTTATTGAGAAAATCCAAAAGTAATCCAAGATAGTCCTCTTCTTCT
>SNQJ01S0036821.1:25855-51889 GCA_010110895.2 Picea sitchensis
CATTTATCAGAACAAGGTGAAAGCAACTTTGGATAAGAAGACCAAAAAATATATTTTTCAAGAAGGATATATTGTGTTGAGGTGGGATGCTAGAAGATAGGACAATTCTAAACATGGTAAGTTTTGAAATTTATGGTATGGTCCTTTCAGAATAGCTAAAGTCATGAATAATAATACTTTCCTCTTACACAATTTAGATGATAGTGAAATCTTGGGAGGCCCAGTAAATGGGCATTTTTTAAAACCCTATGTCTTATAAAACAGCCAGAGTATTTCCATTTGTACAGTATGGTGTGATTTTATTTTAGTTTGATTAGTTGATTGTTTTAAATAAGACTCCATAAGCCCAATGGAAATACTACTCTGTAGTTTTGTGGTTTTCATTTTGGATTACAAATAAAGGGATGGTTGAACAAGGAAATAAATTACAGTGAAAGTTTTATGATGATCGAGGAGATAAAGGCATTGGTCAGCAGGTTCTTAAAGTTTCACCATGAAATATTATCCCCAAGAAGGAGCCAGTGTTAGTCCTTGATTTTGCAATGACTGTTGAAGATTCTTTTACCTGCCCTATCCTTTCCCAACATTACTTTATACTTTGTTTTCTTCTTATGCAGTTTTAAAAGTGTGCTTGCATTATTCTTTTTGAGTGTTTTTAACATGCATTAGTGTGATTAAGCTTAGGATTAGACTTCTAAGATCTTTCCATCAAGTCATAAGTCCTTTCCCTCATTTAAAATTTGAAATTTTGCTAAAGGAAAAAGGCACTACAAGAATATCGCTATTCTTGTAGCTCCAATATTAATCATTATTTTATATGCACCATCTCCACAAAATCGTGTCAGAAATGCCCAAGATATGTTCCTAGAATCCATCATTATTGATGATTAAGATTAGGTCGTGAATTCAGTTATGATAGTCATTCAAAGAGAGTGGTTTGTACTTATCCATTCTTATATCAAATCACAGTTTTGCTAGTTCCATGTCATGATTGTTGATAGATGATAACCGAGCCCTTCATTGTGTTCATGTGTTATTTTATTTGAGCTTTGCAGGTGGTAATCTCTTCTACAAGTGTTCTTATTTTCATAGGTTTTAAGTGTTGTTGATAGACACCCTAACCAGTCTCTAAATCTCAGTAATTGTAATCTGCACCATGGCACCTAAGAAAAGTGAGAAAATTACTCAGCTGGAACCAGAGGGTGCATAATTGCTCGAGGCTTACCCAGAGATATCGTAGAAGTTCAGAGATGCAGGGTGGTTCAACTTTTGTACAACACTCCAGGGTTATCATGAATGAATTTCTTTGATGTTTTCACAGAACTTTGATGGGTTTGCAACAGTGGTAGGTAAGCTTATGATATATGTGATAGAACATTCCATTGGGACTGCATGTAGGTTGTATGTGTATGGAGAGAGATCGTGGAATAAAGAGGAGATGCCTATGGAATTTGTAAACCGGTTTTTACTCTCAGAACACCAAGATCCTAACTAGATTCAGGGTATCCCACAGAGCTGGATGAAAAAAGTGTGGCAGATTTCTTTAATGCTGATTTGTAGGTACATTACATGTGAAGGACGATTTTCCCTTGTCCATATTTATCACATTAGTCTGCTGATGCATTTGAATGGTGATATCCCTCTTTGTTTTCCTTTCTTTTTATTAAAAATCCTATCAAAAATGTCTAAAATGATACAATCTTACCCTTCAACTACTAGTAAGATTATTTTTCACCATAGATTGATTAAAACCTTGGTCTTATATTCCTTGGGAGAAGCCCAACACCCTTGGGAATGGTTAATCGAATCCCATGAAAGTAAATAACAAGATCCTAAGCATAAAACTTCTCCTAAATAGAATTCAAAAAAAGAAGAGGAGGTTTCTAAAACCCTTGTTGTTACAGTAAAGGAAAGTTCCCATGTAGCTAGAGTAACTCGATCTAGCAAAAGAAATTTGTTGTTACATCAGGAAACAAAAGATTCGGATAAAGTTAACCCTATAGGTAAGATCACCAGAACACGGAAAAAGAAACAAAAGGCACAGGTAGAGGTAGATTTTCAATTTCAAGATGAGTTGCTTATTCCAAAACAGGAGCATGAAGACTGCAAAGAGATCCATATCAGAGGATCAAAGAAGCAAAATCTTAAACAAACCATGCAAAAACATAAGGAACCTGTTGTAGATGATAAAAATAAGAAATTGAGAAAAACAAGGAAAGCTAAACCAATGGTGAACTATCATAGCAGATCAAAAACTAGGGCAACCAATAAGTTCATATTGAATTCAAAGGTCGTATTCAATCCTTCTATTAAGACAAACAATGTAATTGTCATTGATGATGACACAATGGAAATTGCAAAGGAAGAAAAGGGTCAGTCACCTGTAAACTCTTCATACAAGTGGAAAAAGGTTAAAGTAGAACCTAAAGAGGAATGTTATGATGAGGATACTGTGCAAAAACAGAGAAAATATGACAGGGGTAAAAAAATAGCAGAGAGTTCAATGAGGCATGTTACCAAAGCAACCAAAAGGCTAAGTTTAAAATCCAAAACTTTTCCCAAGTCCTCTCTAAAAAAGGACCATTCGACAGATCTAGAAGATGATCAAGTGGAGGCTAAGATCAAACCAGAATTCAATTGTTTTCCAGAGACAGTGGAGCTGCAAGATTTTTAGGGGATGAAAGTGAGAGAAAGTGTTGAAGATGAAGAAATTGTTGGTGGTTCATCCTCAAAGGATCATAAACATGAATTCAAAATCAAAAATCTCATATTTTATATTCATCTGAATCAACTTGCTCCAGTTGAAGAACATCCAGAATTCAGAATGGAAATGAGACATGAAAAAGATAGGGTAAGAGAATTACAAACCATTATCATGCAATTAAAGCAAGAGAAGTCTATGGTGGAACAATGGAATTCTAAACAGCAGGAAAAGTTGCAGAAGCTCAAGAAGAAGAAGAAGAAGGATCATAAGGTTTTTCTTAAAGGGGTAAGAGAGGAAAATATCAAATTGTATTGGCGGAATGTGGTTTTGAAAACCAAGTTGAAGAAAAGGAAGACCAAAGCTTCTGGCACTATCATACAGTGAAAGTTTCAAAAAGACATCCTACTGTTTTTTACTTTTTGATGAATACAACAATACCTTTTGTTATGAACTACACCATGGCAAGGTATTTCCAATCCGTAAAGCTTTTACTCATCAAAAGCAGGAGTTTCTATTTTTCAAGTGGATCATCTCAACATCATATTTACTCCATGTTTTGTGAGATCTAAATATCTCATTAGATCATAAACTAGTCTATATTTGAGATTGAGTATCTAAGAACTAGATCATAGAGATTTGGATTATATGTATGAAGATATATCTCATAAATGTTATCCCTAATATAGGATATTATCTGAACTGTAATCTAAAAAGTAGGATCTCAAGAAACTTATTGTGGTGTTTAAAAAGAGATCTGATTGACAGAATGAAGGGTTGATTTGGTTGGGAACCATTGATCATTTTTGAGCATATATTGTAAGACAAAAAACTATTTCATTTTGATACTAAATGGAAAAGGCTATCTGATGGTTATATTTCTATTCTTGTCTATGTTTTTATATTTTTCTTACTTGAATGCATGTTAATTTGTTGCTAAGCATATGATATATCTTGGTTGTGAGTAATCAAGTGAAGACTTTATTGTTTGCTTGTTCATAATCAGATTTGTTTTCAAGTACTTTCCACTTGCTTCTTAAATGATATTTATGATCAAGAGGTTCATATGTAAGTAGACAAATTGGAAGCTTACATACTTCTTTATCTTTCATATTATTCTTGTCATCTGATCATTGGATTGACTACCATTATCTAAGTCCGTGAGATGTGATTTGCTCTTACTTATTTGAAATTGATACTTTGCATTATCTTTGACCCAACCTTCAAACCACTTAAAAAACCCAACACAAACTTTTATCCATAAAACTATTGCAATAACTTGGTGATGCCCTAGCTTGCCCTCTCATAGTCAAGTGCAACTTTAGGGACTAATACATACAAAGATATATACACAATAAATGAGGACTTCGAGGAAGTGTTTAAGCAGCTACAAGGCCAAGTTCGTGGAAAATAAGGTGACAATGATGCTAACTATTATCTCTAAGATGGGTTGCTCTACAAGCTAGAGAAGCTTTGTGTTCCTAAAGATGAAAGATGGCAACTCATCAAAGAGGCTCACATGTCCAAAGTTGTAGGGAATATTTTTGTTGGAAACAAGGTTGCCAACTAATAGAGGTTTGTGTATTGGCCCATAATGCAAGAAGATGTATCTCAATTTATTAGAGAATGCATAATTTGATATGTTATCAATAAGCCTAGTAATAGGAAGAAAGGTTTAACCATGTCTTACTAATACCTACTAGACATGGGAGAGCATATCCATGGATTTTGTGGGTGGTTTTCCAAGAACAAGAGATATGACTCTATTTGTGGTGGTTAATAGGGTTAGAAAAATGTGCATTATCATGCTATTCATAAAATACCATAAAGGGACAAGAAGCAACAAAAATGTTCTTTAAAAATCTCTAGATGCACTCTAGGATACCAAGGAGAATCGTGTCAGATAGATATTCTATATTTCTTAGTTCCTTTTGAACTACACTTTGGGAGATGGACACCAAGTTGAAGAGATACACAATTTTCCATCCATAGACAATTGGGCAGATAAAAGTGGTGAACGGGGCATTGGTTTGGCATTTGAAAGGTTACAATCAAAAGCATCCAAGGAACTTTGAAAAATATTTGACTTATACTCAAAGCTCTTATGAGAAGTGCACAATTCTACTAGTTAAGTGCCCTTTTGAAACTTGCTTTGGGTACTTGCCACCTTCTCTCTTAGATGTTGTATATGGGAAGCAAAGAGGAGTGAGGGAAGACACCAAATGAGAAGTAATGAAAGCTGAAAAATTCATTGATAAGGTCATGCAAATCCATTTGCAAGTACATGAGACATTGAATAAGTTACGAGAAAAGTACAAGCCTTGACATGACCAGCACAAAATTGAGGATAAATTCAAGGTGACACATGTAAGGTACCAAATGTATTATAATAAGCATAAACAAAAATATTGCAGCAAATACCAACGGAACAACAAAATATAGAGAATAACAACACTAACAATGATACCTTTATTGATAGAAATCCAAGTTCACTTGTCTCTTTGAGGGGGAAACCTCCAGCGGACCAAAGCTCTTTTACAATAATTATCAAGACAAAATTTGATCATGTCTTCTACTCCTATTTATACTAATTATATCTTCTAAAGACCATTCTAGAGGAAGATCTTTCTAGAAGCGAAAGCTTCTATTAAATCTTTTTATATTATACTTGTTCACCTTATTAAATAGGTCTTGTTAACTAATGTTGACCTTTATTACATGGAAAATATATTATTATACCTATGTGAGGAGTTAGGGAGGTTATGTCTCTAACATGCCCTTCCCCTTGAAAAACAGTCTTCTCCTCAAGGCTTGAGATGAGAAAATTGTTGTAGAATGGTAGTTGGCTCCCAGGTGGCATCTTTTGGAGGTGTATCCTTCCACTGAACTTACACTTACTTGATGGTGCACTGACGGAGACAATGCTCGCGCTAGTCCAAGACTGTTTGTGGCTACAACTAAATGGAACCTTCTTCATCCAACTCAAAGATACTAGTTTGATTCTAGCACTTAATTCCAATCACTTTCTTTAAACATGGGACATGAAAAACGAGATGGAGTTTAGAGTGATTAGGTGGAGATAACTAGTAGGCCATGAACCCCACTCACTTAAGGATGGTATAAGGACCAAAAAAATTGGGGGCAAGTTTCTGACAATGTCCAGCTTTGAGTGAAGTCTACGTATAAGGTTGCAGACAAAGAAACACCTGGTCTCCTTCAGTGAATTGACGTTTGGAACGACCCTGACCTGCTTGTTGCTTCATGCGATCCTGAGCTAGAACCAAATTTTCTTTGAGGGTACGGAGAATGGCTATGTGAACTGTAAGATTGTTTTCAACCCCCTAAACATTGGAGATACCTAGTATGTATGAGAGAATCAACAGTGGATTTTGCTCGTAAACTACTTCAAAGGGATTCATGCAAGTGGCAGTGTGGTAAGATGTGTTGTACCACCATTCAGCTAGGGGTAAGCACCAAGCCCACTGATTTTTTCTGTGAGACACAAAAACTGCAAATACGTTTCCAAACACTTGTTGACAGCTTCAACTTGTCCATCAATCTAGGGATTATAGGTAGTGTTGAGATGCAATTGGGTCCCCTAGAGCTTGAACAATTCTTTCCAAAATTTGTTAGTGAAAGTTGAATCACAATCAGAGATAATAGAATGAGGCATGCCATGGAGTTTGAACATATTATCCATAAAAAATTGAACCACTCTAAATGGGGTGAACTGGCATTGAAGAGCACAGAAATGAGCATATTTGGAAAGACGATCTATTACCACCATGATGATTGACTTATTGCCCGATTTAGGTAATCCAATAATGAATTCCATACAAATATCCCTCCAACTAACATGTAGAAGTGGTTGGAGTGTGTCTGAAGCTTTGATTGTTTATCCCTTATTGCATTGATGGGTATCACACGCAGCGACAAAGGTGTAGATGCCATGTTTCATGTTGTCCTAGAAAAAAGAACGTTTGACCTATTCATAGGTTTTGGTAAACCCTGAATGCCCATCTACAGGTGATTCATGAAACTCAGAGAGCATCGTGGATTTAAGGTTCCACTATTTGCTTAAATACAGACAACCTTCATAGCGAAGCTCTTCATTCTGTCAAGAGTACCCTAAAAAATCTAAAGAATCTTGTTGCAATTTTTGGATCAAGATAGAAATTTTGCAGTCTTGCAACCATTCCTGGTGAATGACCTTAAGCCAATCTGCTACAATGAATGAGAGGGAAAAGAGGGACCCTTCTTCTTCATATTTCCTCAAAAGAGCATCAACAACCACATTTTATTTGTCATTTTTGCAGATGATCTCATAATCATATCCAAACAACTTGGTCACCCATTTTTGTTGCTTTGAGGATGAAATTTTTTGTTCTAGAAAATACTTGAGGCTACAATGATCGGTTCTAATTTGGAAGTGTTGCCCCAATAGATATGGACATTAAAGATCTGTTGCATGCATAATAACCAACATTTCATTCTCATAGGTCGATTGGCCCAAATGTCACTAGGATAGTTGTTTGCTAGTGAAAGCCAAAGGTCGACCATCTTGCATGAGGACTGCCCCTAATTCCTTTCCCAGACACATTCCATTCTAGGAAAAAAGTCTTGGTGAAGTCAAGTAGTGTTAGGACAAGAGTTGTGCACATAGTATCTTTCAAGGCTTGGAAGGATTGACCAGCTGGAGTCCAATTGAAAGAATTTTTTTTTAAGGAGAGCAGTGAGAGGAGCTGCAATTTTTCCATAATTTTGAACAAACTTGCGATAATAACCCGTTAAACCCAGGAAACCACGCAAGATTTTAAGATTTTTAGGGCGATGTCAATCCTTCATAACTTCAATTTTCTTAGAATCCACCTATGCACCATCCTTGCCTACAATATGACCCAGGTACTCAACTTCAGAAGTTCCAAAACCACATTTAGACTATTTGATAAAAAAGTTGGTGCTGAGATAATAGATGGAGAACTTGATCCACATGGGCGAAATGGACTTGCCAAGTTTTACTATAGATAAGAATATCGACAAAGAAAACTAAGACAAATTGATGGAAGAATGGATGGAAGACATGGTTCATGAGACTTTGAAAAGTGGAGGGAGCATTACATGGGCCAAAGGGCATGACCAAGAACTCCTAGTGACCCTCATGAGTTCGAAATGCATTCTTGGGAATGTCTTCTTCTTTCATACCTATCTAGTGGTAGCCAGAATAGAAATCAAGTTTGGTAAAATATTGAGCACCATTCAATTCATCCAAAAGGTCATCAATGATAGGGATGGGAAATTTGTCTTTGACTGTGATTTTGTTGAGGGCACGAAAATCAGGACAGATGTGTCAAGTACCTTCTTTCTTGAATACCATGACCGTTGGAGAAGAATAGGGAATGGTACTAGGACGGATAACACCTGGTTCGAGCAATTCTTGAACAATTTTCTCAATTTCATTTTTTTTGGCAAAGAGATGACAGTAAGGGCGAACATTGGGAGGGAGATTGTTGAAGACTAGAGGAATATGGAATGATCATGGACGTCGCAAGGAGGGAGAAGTCCATGGCGGTGCTAAAAATAGCTTGGTGTTGGGAGATTATCGATTGAAGGTCAAGATGCACAAAGGGTATCTCAACGACTTAAATAAAATGGAGTTGGGAAATAATGTCAAAATGACCTTCTTTTAGTAGTTTTTCCATTCTGTGGGAGTTGATCATCTCGGGTGAGCCTGTTGTGATGCCTTGGAACTTATATTGTTGTCCTTCGTATTAGAATTCCAAAGTGAGGTCCTTAAAATCCATGGTAATGGAGTCAAGGGTGTGTAACTATTCAACATCGAGAACTATGTCACAACCACACATGTCTATAGAAAACACATGAGATTTCAGGTGGTACTGACCAATTTGTAGGTGCACATTTTCACAACACCCCCCACATTTCATGGAACCACCATTGGCATTCATGACCTGAAAATTGTTGATGGCATGGATATAGCAATTGACTTCTTGGGAAATGTTGCGWTGAATAAAATTATGGGTGCTTCCACTGTAAACTAGGATGATAAATTTCTAATGTTTAATGTAGCCAATTAAATTGAGGGCTTGGGGAGCAGAGAATTCAGTGAGGGCATTTAGCGWAATTAGAAGTTCAACTTTGGGAGGGTCGGAGGRTGGAGTAGGATCATCTGCGTGGGGTATTTATTCAACAGGGAAAACATCAGCATCCTCCTCAAAAATAGCCATAAAAAGCTTCAKCTCTTTGCACTTGTGCCCCAAAAAATATTTATCATGACAATTATAGCAAAGGCCCTTGAATTGGCATTYAGTGATTTTTGCCCTAGTTAATTTTTAGATCTTGAGAGGAGTAGCAGGRGAGGCAGGATCGAGGGGTCTAAGGCGGGGAATAAAGGAGGGTTTTATGTTTTGGGCAGAGACAATCTGTTGTGCTTCTTTGGCACATTTATTAGCTTCCAACCAAGTCTAGGGGCAAGCCATGAGGGTCTGGACATGGATTTCATTATTAAGACCAATGATAAAGCATTGACTGAAGAAGGCATCAAACATGTCATATGTTTTGAAAGCCAAGTGCTCAAAGGAAATTATAAAGTATTCCACTGTACCAGACTATTTCGACTTGGTCAAATGGCCTAAATGGTGGGTGTCTACATCAAAGCGTTCATAAAGCTCTGCAACAAACTGTGTCCAAGCAACATACCCCTGGCGTGCATTTTTACACCATTGTCACCATTCTTAGCATTCAAGATCCAGATAGAGAACACCATAACGAAGTTTGGCCAACTCATTAGTAATGTCATGCAAAGAAAAATAATGCTCCATTTGAGTGACCCAACCGATGGAAATCAAGCCATCTAATTTGTTGACCTCAACTATGGAAAGACAGGGGTCATGATGAAGGGAGTTGGAGTGAAAGGCCATAGTATGGAAGGAGTCAACACCTTCGAAGTGTGAAGGTTGTTCATAGGAGGGATGGCCTTGGGATTGGTTCAACACTTTGGTGAGTGTGGATTGAAGATCATCAAATCAACCATTGAGGAGGTCAAATTTTCGTTGGACTCTATCAAATTCACCCCTAACTTGGTCATTTAAGTTTGCAATTCTAGAATTGGCTGAAACAATGTCAGAATTCATTTGTTGAATGGACTCCTTGTGATGTTTGGATTCATTTTGTAGGTTAATGAGTTCTTGGTTGAGAGTGGTGGCCATTTGGGAAATAGGGGTGCATGGGAGGGGGAGTGGGTCCACTGAAAAAAGGTCGATAAGTCATATATACCACTACAATCAAGGTGATACGAGGAAGCTAATGGTATAGGTGGAAAATAAGGGTCTTTGTTAGGGGGTTGGGACCACGGGAAAAAAGGCTAAAATGATAGATACCATGACAATCAGGGCAAAGGGAGGAATCCAATGGGATAGGTCCCAAATGAGGGTGCATGTGGAACCAATTTTTACTCCTACAGAGTTATACTCCGACCTGAAGAATACTGCAGTGACAAAATGGCCAAATTGTTAACACGAAAATTTGTGTAAGAATTTCACAACCAAAATGCAAAAGGCAAAGTTGCGCAACAAGATATCCCTTTTGTTTCATTCCCAAGGGTTACAGTTTTCAGGGTTCTTACTAACAAGGGTTTGTTTTGTGCTATAGTTCTCTGATATATGTGCGGAGTTGAAGAATAGTACTCATCCCAATATCTCAAGGTACCAACTAAGGAGGCTCGACTATACCCTTAGTCATACTACTCGATTACCTAGGTAATAGAGAGCATCTTCCCAAGTGTTGTTCTCGGTGTCACTATAGTAGTCAGGTACTCGATTGACTGATCAAGAGTTGGTTTCAGAAGACCTAGGGGACTCCCAATATACCTTACGATATGTGGAAGTGATGGTAGTGTACATATTATGTATGATGTGATACTACTTGAAGGGGTACTAACAAGGGTTACAAAGGTTTCCAACAAGGTAAAACATTTGTTTCGAGTAACCCCATGAAACCGCCTGTATTTCCTATGTGTAATCTTCCCAGCCGCAGTTTTACCCACTGAATGACAAATTTCTTTGCTTTAAAGACACCGACAATACACGTCTCTACTCTGGAAAAAAATTCCCACAATTTCTGTAAAGGAAAGTGCTATAATATCACTTGTAAGGTACCAGATGTATTACAATAAACAAAAACAAAAATATTGCAACAAATACCAACAAAACAACAAAATATAGAAAATAACACCAACAATGATACATTTATTGATAGAAAGTCAAGTTCAATTGCCTCTTTGAAGAGGAAACCTCCAATAGAGCAGAGCTTTATTACAATAATTCTCAAGACAAGACTTTCTCATGCCTTGTACTCTTATTTATACTAATTATATCTTCTAAAGAACATTCTAGAGAAAGATCTTTCTAGAAAAGGAAACTTCTATTAAGTCTTCTTACATTAGACTTGTTCACCTTATTAAATAGACCTTATAACTAATGTCGGTCTTTATTACATGGAAAATATATTATTCTACATATGTGAGGGGTTAGGGAGGTTTGGTCCCTAACAACACATCTAAACAAAAAAAAAGTTATGGAGTCCTAATAAGAAGATCAAGACTCTATGATATGGTCTTTTTGAAGTGTTGGAGAAGGTAGGTGATAATGCCTACAAACTCGGTATAAACCGATATATGCACATTTACCTAGTAGTGAATGTGGAAATCCAAAACTCTTGAAGCTTCCATGTTAGACCAAGCAGTTGACAAGCATGTCTTACCTACCATAGAGGACGTAGCACCAGAAGCTCAAGTAGTGTTAGCAAAGAATACATCGTTGTAGAATAAGTCTAAAACAACCAAAGGGGGGTAGTTTGAACTCTGGTAAAGTGGGTTGAAAAGACAACTTCCAAGCAAAGCCAAATTGTACCCCAAGGTAAAGTTAGAGCAAACATTTCCTCCCCTCCTTCAATGAAAGCTTTTGGGTACAAAAGCCCCCAAAAATGGTATATAATTTGTCATCTATTTTAGTACTTTCTAGATGGAAAAATTGAAGCCATTGGCTCATAGGGCCTACTTTAGGGGGAAGTTTTTTTGGGGTGATTTGAAGTCCAAAAATCTTTGAAACCTATTTGAAGCATCGAACGTCATTTTGGGGGGTCAACTTTATGAACAAAGTTCACAATGTCTCAACATTATTTTACACACAAAGAACTTTCCAACAACAAAATATCACCTCAATAGGAGTTCGTATGAAGAAGTTATGTCTTCCATAAGTTGACCTATCTTGTTGACCACCATGGTACCAAGAGGATGTCACTTCAACTTCCATTACTCACACATGTGGAGCTATTCACATGTGGACTTGCAAGAAGATTTTGAAGGGTCCAAAACCCTAACCCTAATCAAGAGTCGAGGCATACAAAAACCCTAACCCTAAACAACTACCAAAACATTATTAAATACTAGGCCACTAGGAAAGGAAAGGGTTTCATTTTTATTGTACTAATTATTGTTCCATAGTGTAGCAAAACAAAGAAGTGGGATATTGGAGTAGAACAAAGAAAGTAGAAGACTTACTCACACATGTGGACTTGCAAGAAGATTCTAGAGGGTCCAAAACCCTAACCCTAATCGAGAGTTGAGACATGCAAAAACCCTAACCCTAAACAACTACCAAAACATTATTAAATACTAAGCCACTAGGAAAAGAAGGAGTTTCATTTTTATTGTACTAATTATTGTTCCATAGTGTAGCGGAGCAAAGAAGTGGGATATTGGAGTAGAACAAAGAAAGTAGAAGTAGAAGACCCTGTAGCGACCATATAGTTCAGAATGTTCATGGTAACTCCATGGTGAGTTCATCTTTATTTGTATTTTCATTTTATTACTAAGAAGAAAAGTGCAAGGCATAGTTTTCACATTGACTAGGTTTTTTCCATATTGGATTTTCCCAAGGTATATCTTGTATTCATTGTGTGGATGATGTATTATTTGTTTTAGCTTCTTTCATTTCAATCTTAGTGTATTTCAAAGTTTCTTGTGCTAAACTATTAATATTAATATTAGGTATTAATGAGTACATAACAAGAGTTTGCAAAAACTAATAGTTTAGCACAAGAAACTTTGAAATACGGTGACGTGGCATAACTAATATTAGGTCTTAATCTTACTCAGAGTACATAACAAGAGTTTGCAAAAACTTGTAAGCTCTATCAACCTCAATTTATAGATCAACCAATGAATGAACTTTGCTAACATCATCTAGGTGACGTGGCATAACTCGAGCCCATGATGTGTCTATTTGATTCTCCCCTCCATCCAAGTCAGCATCCTTTCTCCATTTGTCCTACACGTGACATACTCTTACTAGTAGGAACCGTGTTGACATGGCATCCCCATGGAGCAGATTGTGATGTTATGGGGTTTAATTTCATCTAGCTCTCTTGTACCTCCAATATCGACGAAGTCCACCTCTAGTGCGTGTTTGGGTTCGTGCGATGATTGCAGAACTTTGAAAACATGAAGGGTTGGATACCCTCAAACTCGCACACCCAAAATGGTTATCAAATAGGGGCAAGCAGTTGGCATCTGGGTCTCACAAAGGTCTTTGAATCCCACTGACCATACAGCCAACCGAATGGACTTATCTACGTTGATTTGTATCAGGTTTGGAGTCGAGAAAGCGCTTTGTTCAAGGTTTGAAGCTATGACATCTCCCTGTGCCAAAAGTTTTATCAACGCGCATCTTACCATAGAAGTGAGAGTCGCAGTTTCTAAAGAGTGACTATTTTTTATATCTTTGTATTTGTTTGAGTTTTTTCCAAGTACTTGCAAGTTGCGACTCTGTTGCCTCGGCGAGCTTTTCTTCGAGCCAAATCGGGTAACTATGGTAGAGAGTCAATGTTTCCAATATATTTATTTATTTATTATATATGTAAATTCTACATAAAAAAAGATAGAAGATTCGACCAAGGTCAAAACCATTACCAACCAGAATTTTCCTTCCATTGTGTCTTTCAATGTGCTCAATTTTCTATTAGGAGAATCGAATGACTTCAATTTTTATTTCCATATAAACTGGCATCAAAGACCTGTATATGTTGTTGATATTTTTTTTCAACATATATCATTGTCCAATTTTGCCTCTTATGAAATTTCAACCTTTTACAGAACCATGAAGTTTCCACTCAATGGTCATCAGTATGGAGTTGGATGACAGGCATATTTCCACTCCATGGTTGAGATATGCATGTCTCAACCAAAACTCTCTGCTTTTATCAACACTGAGTACAATGGAAATTCCCCAGAATGATTGGACCTTGAATATTCACGTTTCCATAGAGACCAGAGTGGTATAGCAGTCAAATCTGCCCTTCTAGGCATTTCTTTTATACATAACTCTTCCTCTGAACTAAGAATCATGCAAAAACACTTCAAAGTCTGTGCCTTCCAATCGCTTATTAACTTCTTGCCAGTTATGGACATGCTCGGAAAGAGGTTTGGTGTGGATTTTCACATGCTTACTTGTAAGTTCCCTTGGCTTCAGACCAAGAAATTTTAGGATCTCCGTAACTTTCTGTGGCAACAGAAACAAAATTCAGTACACTTGAAATCATTATCATACAGGACTAAATTTTGCACTGTTCCAGCATTATTTCAATGCTACAATTCACGGCACAAGTTGATGCCTTTGGTAAATATCTGAGTACAACACAGAATTTCACATTACCTCCTGCTTGTTTATTTCTTCATAATAAATTACAGTGTGGCGAGTGCTTTTGAAGAAGGAAAATGCATCATCAATTGTCTTTTGTATCTTCCGCAAGTATGCAGGCAGAAAGGTCACATTCACAACTGGCTTATAGCTTGCCAAAATTTCTGCCTGCAGTGAGTAGCTCAGAGTTAAATCATTGCAGAATCATTACACAACCCTCCTTGAAAATAAAAAGAAGTAAAAGGGTGTGTCCTCAACAAAATCTATATAAATTTCTTCACCATACTTCTATTATATTCTCTCCTCATTTTGCACACAAAGTCATAGGTATAATTCATTAGTGTGCCAAGACGGGTTACAGCTCAAAGAAAACAAAGATTCATGAACAAGAATATATACTTTATCAGCCATTTCATAAACAATTCATTGCCACAGTAGTGGAGAGTTTTGAGGAAGCGGAGCTCAAAAACTTCAAAATCAAAAATAAATGATAAGGAAAAAGAGGTTCCAAACCTTTTGAGTCTGTAATTACTAATTTGGCAAGATCATTTCTAAACAGCATAGCATACTGGAAGTTTGTACGGCAAATACTGGAGAGGTATAATGAAGCTAATATACATGTGCACAAGGAAAGAAGAAATTATGAAACTATTTTGAAGAAACTTGCAACACTGACCTCATATTTGGAATGCACGTGTGCTTGATGTGTGCCATTTAGAAGCTTTGCCTCCTTGTCAAACACATTGGCTAGGATGGATACATATCTCCTCAAAATGTTACGTCTAAAAAGAAAGATTACTGAGACCCCCCTTTCTTTAAAGTATGTCAATGCTTCTTTATCATATTCCATGGCACCCTGCAATCATATACAAACTAGAAGATTATGTTTCTGTTGAATATAATCCCTTTCTCCTTCTCTATCTAGTACACAGTCACATCAGTCCTAGAAAATAGGACATTTATCTATAAAAAATATGCCATGTACAGGCAATTTAGAGAAGGTGCACTTCAAAAAGGAACACTGAAGAAACCAGCATCCCAGGAGAGAAGCAAATCACTATATCAACATTCAACGAATATCTGCCTAATTAGGGCTACTAGGCTCAATTTCATTTCTCTCACGGCATAGAATTATATATTAATGCAAGTTATAATAAGTTTTGATGGTGCAAGAAAAACCTTCAGACAATCATTCCTTTGCAAAGTCACACATATTACTTTTGGGCAGGGCCATTCAGCTGTTCTGCCCCTGACAGGATTCCAAACAGAAACTCATTCTGAATTTTAAAGTCTGTTCACAAATGCAAAATGTCACTTCCCTGTATTTTGTTCCTTAGGTCCAACAAAAACTCTAAACTTTAACTACTCCAAAAGCATAACATGAGATTAGGTGTGTATATGGATTTTAAATTAGGCTGGATTAACTGTCATGTAAACAGAAACGAATATAATCTGGTGTTTGTGTGAACATTAACTAAAGACAATAAACACATGTAAGAGAACTAATTGACAGTGGAACAAAACGTAGGTCCTAGGCTTCTATGTTTTGCTGTGCGTTTTTCATTTTCCCCTTTGCTAGAAAGCAACCAAATAATGATTTAAGTTCTTTGGCCACAAGGCATGAGCAACAGAGCTTGGGGATATAAATGATCTCTATCTAAATCTCACTCATTATGCATGCTGCATGAGTAATATCTTCCACATGTATTGATCCTCAATTCTGCTTTGGGGATATAAATGATCTCTATCTAAATCTCACTCATTATGCATGCTGCATGAGTAATATCTTCCACATGTATTGATCCTCAATTCTGCTTAGTTACGGCTCTAAATGGAATAACCATTTGCATCAATTTTCTTGTTATCAATTGACAGCCTTGTGAACAGTTATTTGATGCAGAATTATTTTTTTCTCTACTGATTTAAGGTAGGCATTCTTAGGAAGGTCTGGTTGACTATAGCTGGTACAAGTGATCCAGCATGTGGCAAAAGCCATTGCTCAGGACCTGGTCCATTGAAATAGTCCCATGTTGTCCGGCGTCAAGGAAGCAAGTCTTCTTGCCCTTTATGAACAACTCCAGATTGGCAACCAAAACTTGGATTCTTCAATGACAATAGTTCTTCACGAAAAAATGATATCATGAAGCTCTTTCTTCCACCTATTTCCTCAAGAAAATGAAATCGTTGAGTTCTTTCTCTAGTGTAATACCCCAATTAGATGGTGCAGAAATCCATGCAGCCTCACTCGTTTACAAGACCTCACAAACAACACTGTAAAAAATTGTACAAAAGGAAAATGATATAAAATAGCATCTCCAAATTGGCAAATAGTAAAAGGAAATTCCAGGTTGGTGACTCACTGATTTATACCAGCACAGAAATGAATTTCAAATTGAAACACACCAGGATTTTAAAATTAAACATTAGGTCATAGAAAAAGGTTCTTATGCCATTAAACATCAATGAAGCATCTTATGGAAATCATTCATCTCCAAATAGATGGAGGGAAATGTTAATGGAAGGTAGAAGATCTAGCTATAGATTATTTTCTAGCATATGCAGCGTACCTAAGCAAAGTACTCTACAAAAAATAGATGACTTCTGATGACCCAGTTGTTAGCATAGCATGACTCCTTTGCTTCTGCCGGAGTATTCTGTTCTCCTCCTGACATACTTTCAATAAACTCCCTTCTAAAGATGTTTGCTCCTTACATACTCTCAAAAAACTACCTTCTAAATAGTAAAGACGTGTAGTTTGATATTTGGCTTGCTGTACATCCTACAGTCTGGAAAAGGACACTTGTTTCAACTCTTAGAAATGAGATCCTTGTGTGAGCAACATTTTCTTAATAGATTTACAAAACAGAAATCATCCATGAATTTCAAACAGAGATCTAAAGAATTCAGCAAATTTCTCCTATAAAGAGGCATAAAAATGGATACAAAAATCCAACTCAAAATGAACTACACTCAAGGAATCCTAATTCTTATTTATTATTATATTTCACCCATAGCCACTGCAGAAAAAAACTCCCTGCTCAAGTATCTCTCTCTTTTTCTGGATTCTACTCAAATGCAACATCAGAAAGAGGGGAAAATCATAAAAATGGGTCAGTATCAGTACAAGGCTGCAAGGTGCAGATAAGAAATAAAAAGACCCCATGAATGTTCAATTGTATGCCCACATAGCTGGCAGTTGGCAGAATGCACAAAAAGGTAACTTGAACTTATCAAAAACTGCTGATAGCAACAAATCAGGTTACCTGATTAAGCATCCACTTGAATCCAACGGCTGTAATGCAGTCATTCTTAGAAGCACTACTATTCCAGTCAAGATTATATACTTTATCAAGAATCTGTCTGATGGAAGCAAAGTTTTCCCTCCTGGTCTCATTTGCAAGTAGCTCTCCATGTGAACTGACATTCGGATGGTTGTTAAGGAGGGTTTCAAACCATCCACTTCCCGATCTTTGCATGGATAATATTACAAAATTGTGTACAGGAGTGCAAGAACATTCTTCTCTGGCAACCAAAAATACAAATATTAGCAAACCAACAATCAGACCTCACTAATGTACCTCTACAAAATTAGTACCAAGGATAATTTAAGGAATTTAGGGAACATGTCTCACTGCCATTCCAGTACCTATTATAAGACCCTGGTTGACGGTAATGGACAGCAAAACTATGAGTATTTGGTTGCTGGCATTCTGTGTGATTTGTCTTGTTCTCCAAAGCAGAGTCCTGTCTTGATTTCCCAACAGCAATCCTCTGATCAACACCAAGAAAGCACATGAATATTCCACTAACGCCAAGCAGCAAAAGTGTAAACAACTTCCATATCAACGATGCCTGTTTCTGAACATATTTCCCCTGCACACACAATTCAATTTGTCATGAAACAGTTCAAAACTCTTCTCCAAGTGTAAAGGTATGGAGGGAGGGGGATCGAAACAAGGACAGATTTAGATATTTGGGTAAGGATTTCACACTCCTATCTATGTGGCTGAAAAGCTGGAAATCCTCCTGTGGACCTGTGTTCAATGAAGGTGCAATTTAATCCAACTTGTCACCTATAAATTAAGAATCGTGCAGGGTACCTGTCTGCCTAAAACAGTTCTCTCTCAAGTCTCTTTTTATCTGTGTTAATAGGTAAAAACCTATCTGTGTATATTCAATATTATCAATCCTCACAGACTCTAGTAAATCAGATAAAAGCCCTCTCACAAAGTTCAAATTTGAAGCATAAATCAAACCAGCAAAAAAGAATTGAATGGAACTCTTTGTATGGGTTCTCATAAGATCTCTAGAAACAGAATAAGAATCTTTAAAGTGACAATTTAATTAGAGAATGAAAACCCCTATCAATCAAAAATAGTGCATTCAATGTCTGATTTCTAACTTCTTATAAAAACATATCTAGAAACAGAACAAGGACCTTGAAACAAGAAAGAAATCATAAATTGAAAACAGCAAACCACATGATCGGAGAGCATGTTCCTTGTGGACAGTTACATCTACCTATATCTTATGTTGAAAAGAAAAGTAGAATGGCTCTCCAGGTTTGGCCGATCATGTTCCTTGTGGGCAGTTACATCTACCTATATCTTATGTTGAAAAGACAAGTAGAATGGCTCTCTAGGTTTGGTATCTTAAACAATAGATGGCAGCTAACAACTAAACCAAAAAAATTTAATCCCACATGAACCAAAGAGATGCCAACATGAAAGATATCCCATGTTTCTGGGAAAATATGCAAACATTCCTGGCTACAACTTCCTGTGTTTTTGAGAAAAGGAAAGACTACAATGCAGCTAGCCTATAAAAGACCTCAGGCCAAATATTGCTGACATCGATTTTCAGAAAATCTCTAACGAAGGTCAGGACCTCTTCCCATATGCTTTTAGATAAATATCTCCGATTGTATGCCAGGCGACAGATCTTCTCGTATTCACCTTTAAAAAAAATGGTATTTCCCCTAGCCTGCATCGACCCCAATCCGAATTGCAAACACATAGATTCTAGACTTTTAACTGACGAATGAAGAATCTAATATAAGTTAGATGCAATTCAGGTCTTTTGCAATTGAAGAACACGCAGGGCAGTCAATCTATTCAGAAGCAAACAGCCAGAGCAGGTGTCACCTTTGGGCAATCCTTGATGGGTTCTAACTGAATAGACATCCTTTGGCTTTCAAATTGAGGTATATCTCATCTGAGAATTTTAAACAAACAACAACACAACACATATCTGGGCTCCTGAGAAAACATCGTCTGCCAACAACCTAAAAAAGGACATTGTATACCCCAGTGCAACTGGAGTTCACTAACAGTCACAAATTCTATACACTCCCAATCATAGACTGCAGGTAATACCCATTATTTCGCCGAATAAACCTAGCAGATAATCAAGATATCACAGATAACAATGCCGCCAATTAAGACACATACTAATACCCACTATGAGAAAAATCCTTTAAACGCTAAGTGTGAGAAAAATCCTTTAAACGCTAAGTGTAAAAAAAATCCTTTAAACGCTAAGTATAAAAAAACCCCGATGAGTCAGCTGCAAAAACCAAAATTTCCAACACTAACTGCTCGTGTGCATATCAGAAACAGAATAACACACCATTATGTCAATCTACTAAAAACCCACCATAAACCCCAAATTCCAGCATTATAACGAATGACTTGAGCTTACCGAGAAAACCTTTGGGCATTTCAATGGCAAATCGAACTCCCCATCTCCCATCTCCCATAGAATACTACTGCGGAACCCGCATTATGAATTGCAAAGGCCAGCGAGTTCTCCTTAACCTGGCCAATATATTCATCATCTAATGCTGCGCTAAAACTCCAAGTCAACGGAACCCGATGGAAACCGACCCGAGATTTCCGAGGAAGCTCGCAAAACGTCGAATCCCGATTCCCACAGATAAATATACGTCAGCTGCATTGGACCTCTTCTTGTGAACGGCGTGTGCGACCCGCACACTGGGTCGCCCCGACCGATTCACGAGCCTCCTGTCCTAATCTTCAATTAAAAAAATGAAAAGGAGTGGATGCAGATTAAATGCCTGTGACGCCCGGCATGTGATTCGATCCGGCGACCGGATGAACAAACCCCCCCTCTGCACAGAGAAATGCAGTTTCGTTTTGGTTTTCCTGATATGGGCTTCAGCATTGCTTCGATGGAATCCTCGATCTCCTTTCCTTCCGGGCGATATGATTGATTCTTCAATTCGAGAATTAGCGGGTCCGTCGGGTTAACGTCGAATCGTTGACGATATCTCTGTTGATCTATATTCAATTTCATTAATGAGAAAGTTCATAGAAATTCGCAATGGCTTCTGCGCAACATGTGGCTYGCTGTTGGGTTTGARAGTCGGGCAACGTAAGTGGGTAAAATGGTATTAAATATTCTTGAATAGATTTGGAACTTTGATTAAATATGGAGCGGAATTTTGTTCGAGGTAGATTGAATTCAGCAAGAAATATGTAAAAAAATAGTATCTAATTCGTGGTTGTATGAAATCATATGAATATATACAATATATATATGAATATATACAATATAAATTTGTTCGTGGAAATTTGATTGAATGTGGGGTAAAATTCTGTTCGAGGTAGATAGAATTTAGCAAGAAATTAGGATATTCCCATACTTTGTTGTGCTATGACATCAGATACATTTTCTATATGGCCCATATCCTTCAATAAATTATGTTAAATGGGATAAATTTAAACTTGATTAATAAAAACCATTTAAATATCATTTATTCCATACTATTAAAAGAAACAAAGAATCTGCAAAAAAATATAAACAATATTTCGTACCAACAAAGATCCACCTTATACGATCAATGTTCCTATTTAATGGCTATTTACAAATACTCAAAGCTCCTATTTAATGGCTTTTTATATTGAAAGCTCCCATTTAATACCATTTGACAGAGTACTAAATTTGGGAAAAAAACGTTGGTGGTGGCTTGGTTGTGTTATCTTTTGGGAATTTGGATATTCATTTTGGGAATTTGGATATTCATTATGATTTTAAAATCTCTCCATGTTTTGTGTGCCCTTCCTGCCCACCTTGGGGTTTGGTTTTGGGCAAGACGTGCAGTATAAGGCACACCATGTCCACATGTAGATTGGATTGGTTAGTTATGGGGGTGTGGTCATTGATCTTGGGGTTGGAACATGCTTTTCTTTAACGCAAAGGGTCGTTTTCATGACTAGTGGTTAAGAATTTCATAAATAATTTGTAGTTATTCAACCAACGTTGGTTAAGAGTCTTGAATGATGCTAAGAGTATTTATACTTTTTTATAAACATAGTGTCACGAACAATGAAAGGGTATAATGAGTATTGAATAATGATACTTAAAGAAGGGTGCAAAGGTATTTATATCTTTTATAAACAATATCACCATATGGTATGAAACGGTATGATGAGTATTGAATGATGACACTTAAAAGGGTTTATCAACAATATGGTCACTATGGAAATGGAAAGTATGATGTTTATGGATATAAAATTATGGTTAAAATCTTTTGGATAAGATGTTAGGTTGAAATCTGGTTTTATGTATTTCTATGGTTTGTTTTTTTTTGAATTTTTTTGTTTAATTTTATTTGAAATTCGGTGAGAAAGTGTTGGATCTGCGTATTTGAGTGGTTAAGTCTGTATAATTCGAGTGTTTCATGGTTTTTCAACACGTTGAATTCATTTATGCATTCAAAAATGCAATTTAAACAACAGAAAATAGTTATTTCATCCAAATTTGTGTCGTCATATTCCAGCGAAAAAGGTCAAAACGTAGAACAATTAGACAACACCTTAGATTAAGGTTAGATGTTATTAAAAAACACATGATTTCACTAGAGGTAGCGTTGGCAATGACCACAAGAGAAACTAGTTTTTTTGCGAATATTATCTAGGTTGAAACCATCTTGTGGTCCTAGAGTAAGAACTCAAACTACTTCTAATTGGCTGAGAGTTCATCTTCCTTGAATGTAAGGAAACAAGCTAATGGCCCAAGACCCAAAGACATTTCGCAAGAGTGAAAGTATGCCCCCTTACGAACCTCCAACAAGTTATTTCAAGTGGTATGGTTTTCATTGAATAACGATGATGAGTTAGCTTGAATTTGCAAATAGCATCAAGTGATAGCTACCTCACTGTTGGTTGACAACTGAGTTATGATAGGTTTTGTCACCATTGTGTGTGTGTGTGTGTGTGTGTGTGTTAAAGAGCTTATTTTTCCACCAAAAAGGTGAGGGTTAGAAGATGATCTAAAACATAGAACATAGTATAAAGATATATACAATAAAACACATATGTTTAATAAAATGAAATAGATGTAAAAATTACTTGTAGGTTACATATACTCTTGTGTGTGGATTTGAGATTTAGGGACCATATTTTCGACCACTAGTTCGTAATCAAAATGAGAGAGTACTCTTGCCAAGAGATTAGTTTCTCAGGCTATCATTCTCATGAAGCTTGGTACTACTCCACTCATTGTTTCAATGATATTCTAGGTGGTGATGATGGTATGCAAGCTTAAGTGGATGGCCAACTCCTATTTGGTTGTATTAGGCACATGTATCTAGCAAGCATGTCCTCTATGAAGCAAGCAAAATGTGGGGTGAACTCTTGTAGGTATGTCAAAACCTCTTTATTGCTCTATCTAATTGATATCAATATTGATAGGTCACCTCCGCACACCTCCCAAGTGGATGCTCCAGAGCTTTCCAAGAAAGAGAATACAAAGTGCAATTAGGTCCAAGTCTAGATAGACTACATCAAGTTTAAGGTATCAAATCCCATAGAACCACTTTTCCCAAAGCTATGTCACAACTCGAGTTTATATATTCACTTCAAGATGGATTCATCAAACCTCCTAGCTACATGATTATGGTTTCCTTGTCATCTAAGAGTTCTTCTAGCATAATGTAAAGTTTATTCCCATTGGCTTCAGATTGAGACATACTATTATATTCCTCAAAAGCCTATAAGATATGTTTTTGAGAGCTTAATACCAAGGAGTGTTTTGTATTTAGATGCTTCCATATTATGAGGTCAAAGGGTAATTCTCGTGTCTCTTTAGTGACTCACATGGATGCCTCTAAGTTTCATGGCTTATGAGGACTATAGGTGTTATCCCTTTTCTTATGAAAGGTGTTCAACTTGCGCCAGTGACTTTCCAAAGACAAATTGTCCAAAGTGGCCTACATTATGTTGACTATTTTTTTTCTTCTAGCCTTCTCATAGCATGAGTAGGAAGAGACTCCCTAACCAACATCTTGTCTCAAGCCGTAGCTCTGTGAGGAATTAGAGATCTAAGGATACCATCGATCTCACACACATCTCTCATTTTTTCACGGCCTTGAATTTTGGGTGTGTTTCTCCAATGCAACAAGATTTTTGATCTCTTTCTATGGGGCTTTCTTCTTCATGAGTCCCCTTGATATTCCTCATTTTGGTGTCTGAATTTTATCATCTTAAGTTACGATATGTTTCCAATATGTAATCCATGGAGTTGCATTTTCACTCCTTATGTTGTATATTCTATTGTACTCCTTTCAACCCCATGGGTTAATCTTAGCTTTTAGTGGACATTTAATATATAAATTAAATTAAATTAAAATACAATGAAATATATACATAAAATGAACAATGATCCAACCACATATATCAGAGATATTAGAGAGTAACCAAGACAAATGTTTTTAATAACAGTGGAACTAATTATCCTTACATGTATAAATAATATAGTAGCATGTGACAGACAGTCAACCTCACCCAACCTAATTCTCTACCTTCCTTTTATGCACTCCCATCAATAATCTTTATGATTCCATTGTATTACATGAAACACTCCATTTTCATAAAAAAAAAATCTATTCGCANGTTACTAAAAACATGTTTAACATTTTCATTTTTTTCAACAAAGGAGGTGGAATGAACAATATTTTATATACACAAAAAAAAAAAAAACTCAACATAAAAACAAAAGATAATTGAAATCCATAAAGGATAACAATTATATAATTGATAGATGAATAAGTGGGATGATAGATATAATGAGCTTTCTTATGAGATACTTGTATACATTGACTCGCCATGAAGGTGAAGGATTGTGCCATGAAGGTGAAGGATTGTGCCCCTTAACTTATTAATTATTATTATTATTGAAGGCATGATTTGAATAATTTGAATTAGGAAAAAGAACCAAACCAGGTGATTAAGCTAAGTAATACAATGAAAATGGTGTTACACTTTGAGAATATATCAATCTCAAATTAGTTATTTAAGTGGATAGAAAATTGAAGAAAAAAAAAATCAAAATGACAACTTGTTAGTTTGCTTTATTAGGAGGTTACCTCTTTTTAAATGTTGTAAAATAGTTAGAATTATAATAATAATATTTTTTAAGGTCACGAACGAGCCAGACACCAAAAAATGGTGTATGAGACTCCCTTGTTTATGTGACAAGGTATCCCCTCTATGCAGAGATTTGATTGTTAAGGTCTACAAAGGTATACATACCCTACCCCTTCTAAATTTGAACATGTACCTTTTAAAAAAAAAACACATATTCTTAATCATTAAAAAACACATCTAAATTTTATAATTAAACATTTAAACTCCATACATATAATAAAATTTAAAATATTATATATTATATATTTAAATAATTCAAATTACATATTTTTATATTAATGATAAATATTTTAATTATTAAAAAAATTATTAAAATAAAATATCAAATAACTCTCATTAAGGATGCTACACGGTGAATTCAATCAAATGGTAACTTTTTTTTTACGTACCAAAGAGCGTTGAGTGCTTAGTTCCTTGTAACAAGTAACCACTTATTTGCTTTCAAGATACTCTTGTTGTTTTACCTACCAAAAGCTAGTCTTGTTTTAAGTTATTAGAGGATTGGGTATAATTTTCTATAACAAAGTTATTAGAGGATTGGGTATAATTTTCATAAATAGGAAGCTAGTCTTGTTTTGTTTTAAGTTATTAGAGGATTGGTATAATTTTCATATAACAAACTTATTAGAGGATTGGGTATAATTTTCATATAACAAATAGGAGGTGTAGATTATTAAAAAAATAGAGAATTATTTATGAAGTTGTGATAATTAAATTTCAAAATAATATAAAAAATTTAATAATAATTTTGTTATGAATTAAATTATTTAGGTTTTTTTTCAATATTTAATTTTTATGATTTTAATTGTTATTGAATTTTTTAGTATTTATATTTTTGGACTTTAGATTCTAATTGTTATGATTTTTGTTACATAAAGTTAAGAGGTGTGTAAGCAAATGTTTATAGTAATTGAAATTAGACTTAATCACTAAACTATAAACATGTTGTACTTTGTTTTAAACATAGTTATGTGGCAACCCTTTATTTAAAGGAAAAGGTTTTTCTAATTTTAAAAAAAAAATCTTAAAATTATCTTGCTACAAAAACTCAGATGACCATCAATATATAATTAACAATTTTTAAAACTCAATAATTATACCTTTATCAACAAATACAATTACTCCAATTTATAAAAATAATGAAAAATGAACATAATTCATATACTTCCAATAA